>MU670529.1:10758-79543 GCA_026770625.1 Nicotiana glauca
TGAATAGGTAGGCTCAGTACGCTAAGGAAGCTTGGTCTGCTTAGGGCTCATAGGAGGTAGGACAGATAATAGAATTTTGCCGACAAGATGAGTTTGGGAAAGACTAACGAGAACCGGTAGGGTTTATACCCCGGAAAATTTGGCTGAGTCAAGCAAGCAGGCCTCTAGTTGGCTAGCCATCACCGAGACCGGGCCAAATGATCTCTGGAGAAAGATACAAGCCAGGGAATACTCGAACATTGATCAGCTGAACAAAACACCGGCGTAAATTTTTATCCTTGCTTTTCTACAAAATTCAGATGCACACAAGAATGCCCTGTCAAGGGTGCAGAGTGAGGCATATATACCAAGCAACATCATCAGCAGAGAGATGGCTAACATGGTAGGACAGGTATTGGAAAGTCATAAGATCACTTTTCATGAAGATGAGCTGCCACCAGAAGGAGCGAAGATTATTTTATCACCAGAATCCTGATTGATGAAGGGTCCAGCCTCAACATTTGCCTATTGGTAACACTCATGACATTGGGAAAGGGACTGCATGAGATCAAGGACGGGGCCATCAACGTAAAATCTTTTGAGGGCTCCCAAAGGTCCAGCATTGGGGAAATTAGCATGTGTCTGCAAATGGGCCCTACTTGGTTCGATGTTGATTTTCAAGTGATAGACGTGTCGGCATCTTACAACCTGTTGTTGCGACGACCATGGATCCATGTTGCTGGGGTCGTGGCATCAACACTACATCCATTAGTGAAGTTTGAGTGGAATCACGAAGAGGTGATCATTCACGGCAATGGTAGCAGTCCCACATACAGTCGACAGACCATCCCAGCAATAGGAGGTAGAGGAAAGATAGGCGGGGAGACCTATCACCATATCGAGCGAGTCAACGCCGTTGACAAGGACAAATGGTGGGATAAAAAAATTGAAATTATATTGAACTGGAGTGGGTACGAACCTGGTAAGGGACTTGGCAAGAATCTCCAAGGAATTGCCAATCCTATAAAACTAAAGAAACATGGCACCACCTTTGGTCTGGGATATGAGTATACCTGGAAAGAGTTCAACGACTGGTCGCCACCATGGCATGGTCCTTACTACCCATTGGAGCAGCCAATACCACGCTTGGAAAAAACTTTCCAATAGGATGAAGTCATCTATAGGTTAGAAGAAGAAGAAGCACTGGCAGTAGTGAGGAATTTGTTCCTGGAAGACGATGATATGGATTGTTGTGTCATTTTCGAGGAGGAGGCGAAGGAAGGCCCTTCCATACAGGCTGTAAGCAGAGGAGCATGCCTTAATAACAGGACCATCAGAACCACCAAAGCCCGACGAGCCTCGGGGTAGCAAGGCTGAACAAGCATCATGCACTATCTTTTATTTTACTAGTTAATTTTTCTTTCGCATCATAAATTTCCGCAATAAGATCTGCAATGTTCATAATAGTTATGGAATTTATCAAAGCATTTCGATTTTTATTATAAATCAACTCTCATATTATTTTCTCTTATTACTTTACTTATACAGCATTACTATTAATTATCTTGATGAACCGATGACTGTGACATACAATGAGACAATACAACAAACGGACGTAGATTCAGATGAAGATGACATACCGGAAGAGGTTGTTAAGGAAGTTGTGAATTTCTAAAACAGGCCGAAGTCCAACCTGGATGAGACCAAAATTGTTAACCTGGGTGATGACGAGAATGTCAAAGAAACAAGAATCAGCATTCACTTATCGCCATCAGAAAAGAGGGAATACACAGAATTTCTAAAAAATATGAGGACATATTCGCCTGGTCGTACGATGACATGACTGGTCTGAGTACATCTATTGTGGCACACAAACTGCCAACTGATCAATAAAGCAGAAGCTCAGAATGTCCAACCTGATATGAGTTTGAAAATCAAGGAAGAGGTCACTGGGCAGGTCAAAGCTAAATTTCTCAGGGTAGTTGAGTATCCGACATGGTTAGCTAACATTGTGCCGGTACCAAAGAAAGACAGGAAAGTTAGGGTCTGTGTCGACTACCGAGATCTCAACCGGGCTAGTCTGAAAGATGACTTCCCCTTGCCAAACATACACATTCTGATCGACAATTGCATCAAGTATGAATTATAATCATTTGTGGCTTGTTTCTCTGGTTACCATGAGATCTGGATGGATGAAGACGATGCTGAGAAAACGGTTTTCATTAAACCATAGGGAATGTACTACTACAAAATGATGTCGTTCGGGTTAAAGAATGCAGGGGCCACCTACATGAGGGCCATGACTACCATTTTTCATGATATGATACACAAGGAGATTGAGGTGTACGTAGACGATGTTATCATCAAGTCCAAGAAGGCCATCGATCACATGGAAGATTTGAAGAAGTTTTTCAACAGATTGCAGAGATACAACCTAAAGTTGAATCCCGTAAAGTGTGCATTTGGCATTCCTGCTGAAAAATTACTTGGGTTCATTGCGAGTCGACGGGAAATAAAACTGGATCCATAAAAGGTCAAAGCTATCAAAGAACTACCAATGCCAAAGAACAAGAAAGACATGATGAGTTTCTTGGGAGACTCAACTACATCAGTCGGTTCATAGCACAATCTACAGTTATTTGTGAGCCAATCTTTAAGATGTTAAAGAAGGACGTCGCTACTAAATGGACGGATTGTTGATACCCAATTTTTCCCTATGTACTTTTTATATGCAAAATACTTTCAAAATAACATGTAAATGCATACATAAGCATGCCTAAGAGTTTTGGTATTTTTCTCTAATTTTTAAAGATTTTGAAATCATTTTATTATCTATTTTTTAGTAGTACAAAATCCAATAAGTACTCCCAAAATTATTATTTAGGTGAATAATATATTACTATTCTCATATTTACACCAAAACATAATTAAGGATATTTTTGTATATTTTTACAAATTTATTTGCTATTTTCAAAGCTAAATTGCATATAATTGCAATTATCGCATATTTCATGATTAATAGCATTTTACAATTATAAAATTATTTCTAGTATTCTTAGTTAATATTTATATAGTATTTGTTGACTCAGTATTTTTAATTCACTTTTAAAATCATTATTCCGTTTTTTAATAAAATAAAATGGGGGGAAATTGGCTATTTAACATTTAGCCCATTTCCATTTCAATCACAGCCTCATTTCCTTTCAATTTTAGCCTTAATTTGACCCTAATTTTGCCCCAAATTAAATACATCCCAATTCCTAAATTACCCGACCCCTGACCCGATTTAAAAACCCACCCGGCTCCCCTTTAATCCAGATCGTTGATCATTTTGATCAATGGCCGTAACTCTCCCTTTCCTTTTTTAATTCCCAACCCCCCTAACCTAATTCATTCTATCTGAGACGCCGCCTTTGAAACCCCTTTGTCTCTCAAACACTCTCCAACACTCTGAAACCCTAATCGTCTCCTACCGAATTATACCATGTTTCCACCGGAATCCATGGCGTTTCAGGCCATGAATGGTTTGTACTCACCCTCTCACACCATTAAACCTAAGCTACTCAATTCTGTGAAGCCTCACATCAACGATTATCTTCATACCTTCTCATATCTGTAGATCCATGGCTTCTCCGGCCATTCTCCAGCATGTTCAAGCAATATTAGTCTTTTTGACTCAGGATATTGCCTTCCTCAAGACCTTTCTCATTTGTAGGGTTTTCTCTGCAACTCTAACCCGTCTGAGGTTCTGTACTCGCCTATTTTTCTTATATCTGGGCTTTACTTGACATTTTAAAGGTATTCCCCAAATTTCCTTTTTTAAAATCATTCAATTTCGATTTTAGGGTTTCTGAAAAGGTTTCTTCAAATATCCTTCTGATTCTTCATGTTCTGTCATTATGTGTGTTTTGTGCTCGTATGTTTTCTTTTACTACGCATAAGTTTGCTCTCTTGTCTCTTCTTTATTATGCAAGACTCTTCTATTTTGCCGTTACTCTTATGCTCGCATGATAATTCGCGTTGTTAATCCTTATTATTTGCTATATGTGTTCATATTTGAGTTCTTTGATTTTGTTCACTTTATTGAGTTTTGTTTATGTTCTTGCTAAGCATGTTTACTCTACTTTATTTAAAACACGTATCATCTCTTTCTTCTGAATCTGTTTCAACTCTGAGTTTTCTCAAACATTGTCTCATGACCTTGAATCAGTGTTCTTTTTATTGTGTGTGTTTGTCTCTCATAAGTCTTTGGAAGAGACTTCTGAGCCTCTTTCAATGGCCTGTTTTCTCATCTCTATTGTCTGACTCGATTTGAAACCCTAAGATTTGGGGGTTTTCTTGCGCAAGAGGTATTATGGTTCCACTTTGGGACCCTAGGCTTTCATACTCACTATGAGCCTGTAATTGAACTTGAACTCCTTTTGCTTGTGACTCAATGGCTTGCAATGTTAGATCTTTTTCTAAGTAACCTAACGATTCCTTCTGTTTGATCTGTGTGCTTTATATATGAGAAAGTTCCTCTTTCAAAAAGGTTTTCACCATCTAAGTGATTGATTCTGAAATCCCTTTAATAAGGCTGATGAATTGTCATTGATTTTTCTTCGCACTTTTCTTGACTTGGTTCAGTCAAATTAAACTTGTAACTTTGGTGTCAGGGCTATTTAATTGATTCCCTTTCCATATTTGTCACAAACCGTGTACTATTGATTGTTTTCCTTAAATAACTTCTGTATATTTACCCCTTTTGTGCTACTTTGAAAGGTTTTAATTAAAAAAACTTTCCTTAACTAGCTTTTACCCGTTGAAATCAGAATCCCTTAACCAAAGGAAGACTGATTTCAATGATATATTCCTTCCTTTCTTACTCGTTTCTCTGCACTATATTCCTTCCTTTCTTACTTGGAATCCTGTTCTGAATTCAATACTCTGATTTGCGTGGGATCTTTTGGAACTGCTCTGCTTGCAATTTGGCTTTTTCAGGACTACTTCTGAAACTTGTGTGTTCTAATTTGATTTTTTGCCTCACCTCTATGTGTTTACTTTATAGTTTCAACATTCTTGTTTACTTTGTTGTGCATGTTCAGTGATTAAATTATTTATGTTCTTTCCCTGCATCTGTTTCTATTGTGCATCCCTACCCCCTATTCCCCTCTATGTGTCTGAGTTAAGTTTCTTGGCCTGGCAGTATCGAAATTACTGCCCAGGCCAGAACCAGATCCTCAATGGATCCTAACTCCCAATATTTGGCTAACAGTCTGGTCAAGTGTGTGCCAGCATTCCCAATTGCTGGGCATGACCACCAGCCTGCCATGGCTTTCCTCAATTTGCTCTCCATGCACTTACACTCATTCTTAGACTCTTAAGTTCTTCCCCCTCTTCTGAGCCTTGCTTTAGGACCTTGAGCTACCTCTGAACTGGGACATTTGAGGGCTGGCCATTCCACACTACACCATAATCTTAATTCTGTAATGTAATTGGGTGTAAGCATTGCCTGGAGTTCATGAAGCTCCTTGGAACTTTGACACACCCAAAGGATGAGAAAGGCTTTTGGAAATCTGATCTTGGAAGTTGGTTTATCTCATATTGTTGGACTTTGAGTCTGAATTAGGCTGTTTGGTTGTAGCTGGAACTTCTGATATAATTTTACTTTTCTTTCTTTTGATTCATTCGGTTCTGTAATAATTTGTAAAAACTATTGGGGATGGCAAGTGGAAAGGTATGGGAATGATTGTATGCAAATGGTAGATAACTTGCCTATAGGATTTTCTAATTCCTGCACTCACATAGACAGCATGCCTATAGGTTACCTATAAACTTCTGCATTCTCATCTTAGATAACTTTCCTATAAGATTTTCTAATTCCTGCATTCACATAGGCAGCATGCCTATAGGTTATTTATAAACTTCTGCATTTCAGCATATAGAAATCCTGTCTCTAAGCCTCTACATCTCTGCATATAGAAGTCATGATCATAGGTTCTTCTGTATATACCAGTCATTAGGCAAACAATAATAGGTCTAATAAATCAACTTCATTATAGATACCATGCCTATAGGACTCTTGCATCTATGTAATTGTTTAAAACCAATAACGCTTAGATAACTTGCCTATAGGAATAATCAATCGAATCAGCCTCGTCCAAAACTAGTCATAAGGTCGTTTAAAATCTGTAGATCTTTTGTTTATAAAACCAGTGATCCCTTTCTTTAAAATCAGTATGCTCTATTAGATACCATGCCTATAGGTCTCACTTAGGCAAACCATTAGGTAATTAATTAACTGTGTCAACTTTGATAACTATAACCCGACAAGGCTAATTCGGACTCCTTATCTAAGAAAAATATGATAAATCAACCTGTCCTAACGCTTTTAAATTTAATTCAGACCATAACCAGTATCTGAAGTCATGGTATGTATTTGCTTTTAAGTGAGGAGGAATGTTTAAGCCCTAACTATTGTTTGCTTTTCCCCTATTTGATTATGTGTATTGTTTGTCACCTAGACTTTTATCCTTCTTAAACTTCTGAAAAGCCCCAACTCCCTCCCTTTTAGGATTAGTAGTCTCAATGCCTCCGAGACTGATAGGATCGGGATAGGTAGTAGCATACAGTAAGTAACGATACTATTTCGTGCTTTAATACCTTAACGGGGAGGGAAAGGGTAGACATGGAGATGATGATCACGTGATAACACCACACGTATAATTGGTTACTGGGTGTTGCGTTGATGATTCATGTTATTTATAAACCTAGGACTCCCCTCCCTCCTTATGTGCCTATGTTCTTATTTCCTTTCAACTATCAATTTTCCAGTTCTTTAAACTTTGTATTTCACTTTAATTCATTTTAAACCACTTTGGAATCTCCAGCACTATTTTCTTTTTAAACTTCCGCCCATTTTACTTCTTTATCTGATTATTTGTATTCGTTACTTGATCCCCATTTTTTTCACTTATACATTCTCTTAAATGACTATGAAACCACCTATTTCCTAACTTCAGCATGTTTATTTAACCTTTATACATTCCTACTTGTAATCGTTATGTGGATGTTGTCTTGTAAGTTTATTCGCTTTAAAGTCACAATTGTAGCATGGCCGGGAACCACTCTAGTGGATCTTGGGGGGTGCCTAACACCTTCCCCTGAGATAATTTCAAGCCCTTACCCATTCTCTGGTTCTTCTTTTATTTTAACTCCTTGGTGTCCTAATGCACTTAATCATTAGGTGGCGACTCTTCTAAATCTCAAACCCAAATTCCCAAAAGGAATAGAGTTGTCCACCCAAATATCATAAACCCAATTTCGCATCTAGAAAAAAGGGACATCGACAGCATGGCGACTCTGCTGGGGATTCTTTAGGCTTTTACCATTTCATGTTGCTTGTGACTTTACTGCTTCTTTACTGCCTTTATTTAATGTCTTGATATCTTTTCTACTACAAAACTAACTTGCCTCTTTGTTTCTTTTTTTTATGCTTTCTTCTACCGCTTTCCTTCAATACTGTTGTAATTGCGAGCAATTATTGTAATCATTACTTTATGAACGTGAAAGTAAATGACAATTTGTTAATTATTGTATTGCATTTTTCAACATCATATTCCACTCGTGCCAAACAAAATATCATAGCAAAGCTTATAATGAGTGGTTGCGCCCTTGCAATATTATCACCCGGTAAAACTAGTCGATCGGTGATGTCGTCGACAGTTCCTTGCCTTTTCCTTTTGAGTTGTCCGCTCAAGGGTACCAAGTCTAATAAACATAGAAACCATTTCTCTTGAAATTGTGCATGCATCATGGTCAAACCTAGCCGAGTTAGTTATGTTGTCCGCATAATGACTCTTTAAGATAGTCTTGTCCAAAGTCCACTAGGTTTTCTTGAAACCCAAACGGACACAATCACGTTATGTGCATTTATTTGGAGAACTAAATGCTTTGTTATGCTCATTATTGATGTTAAATAGTCGAGTCTGGTGGGGGAAAAGGGCCTAACCTTTTGTTTTGCAGAAAATGAGGCACGAAGTCTCCAAATTTAGCATGGTCACCAACATCCACCCCAAGTTGTTGAATTGGTGGGGAGATCTCCATTCTAGCGATTAAGCTCTTGTTAGAAAGTATCTAGGAAACTTGCCTTCTCTCCTAGACATTCAACCTAACAACAAGATCATATAAGCTGCAACTTTGTTTTGGGACTATGATAGATCGGTGTTTCGCTTCGGGGACATAGAATTTGTCACGCCCCAAAATTAAGGGGCGCGACCGGCGCTCGACCGAGTAGCCCCAGCCAAGCGGGCCTGGCTGCATTTCCTATCCCACACGTTACCATGTGTTCTCATTACTCATTAATCAAAGGAAATAGCCATTTATAATTTCAATACCTTTTTACAAAACATACATAGCATACATAGTTCTTAGCGAGGTTTACAACTTACATCGCCCAACATACAAAATACATATTTACATAAGTTCATAACCCACATTTCCTGTCTATGGAGCCTCTAAGGATACAAAAGAGTGATACAATACTTGCCGGTAACAAAGCTCCAGCTATACCTTACACAAAACCAAAATAAGACTCCGGAATAAAAGCGGCATGATCCACGCAGAGCCCGAGAGGAAAGGGACTCACCAGTTCAGCTAACGGAGAGTGAAGGAGTGCTACTGCCGGTGGACTGGAGTACCTGCTATAGAACCACCTACAATCATAACATGAATGTAGCACCCCTGGCAAAAGGGACGTCAGTACATTTGAATTGTACTGGTATGTATGAACAAACTTTGCCCCAAGTAAACTCACACCATACACAAGTAACGAGCCGTGATAGAATCAACAATCAAATACACATGAAAGAAACAATGAAAGCCAAACAAGTTTACAATCTCTCCTTTTCCCCTTCAAAATTATCACATCAATGATTTCACAATTTTTCTCATATTTTTATTTCAATAGTGATTTCGATCACTTTCCACCCTTATTACCTCAGCCATCCTTATTACCTCGGCCACCCTTATCACCACAACCCACACCTTATTACTTCATATTGCGGTGCGCAACCCAATCCCACCGAACAATCAAAATTCACAAACAACACAGCAACAACAACAACAATTCACAAAGAACAACAACAACAATTAACAAGAATTTCCATAGCCACCAATACCGTTTCCATCATATTCAACAACTCATATGCAATTTAATTCACCACAATAATTACCCACAACAAGCCAAATATGTTATTACCACAGTTGTTCCAATTGCATCATTTACGATTTCATTCCATCATTTGTTTCTCAGCTCTTACCACATAACACTTTCACAATCACACATTTGGTTTATTGCTAATTACTTGAACCATTATATCGGGAGACTTAACAAAGAACAATCAAATCATACCAATCACAAGAATTTCACAAACAATCCACGTAGATATCACATACCAAATATTCGTACACCAAACAAGTTGATTTTACAAAGGTCAAAGTTAGCCATACATACCTGGAGCCGAATTCCCTTTTTAACTTCTACTTTTAACTCACCCAATAGTCTAGCAATGTCAATCTAGCTCACAAGTTAACAGATATATCTTAGGTTGACAACCCCTCTTTTGCAAACCTTCACAATCACTACCCAAATTTATTTAGGTTGACAACCCCTCTTTTGCAAACCTTTACTTCTACCCAACTCCTCTTACTAGCTTTTAGGTATTAAAGAACATGCATGTGTATTTCAACTTCCATTTTCAAGAATCAATTCATGAGAATCCCCCTTTTTATTTAAATCTAAAAATCAATGAAAAAGGGTTAGGGATTTTACCTGCAACAATGGAGATAAAGATAAGTACTTGAAATTTTCCAGGCCTCAGTGACTTTGAAGATCAAATTAAGGAAGATGAACTTTCTCTCTCAAGAACCCTCTCTTCCCTCATCTCTTATTTTGTTCATAAATGATGTTAAAATAACAGATTGGGGTGTTTTACTGAAAAAGGTGTCGGGTTGAAAAAATAGAAAAATTGGAGCGCGAGTCAAGTTTGCGGTCACACTTTGCGATCGCATAGTGGAAATGCGATTTGCATAATGGACCGCAAAAGTGCTCCAAAATTTTGATTTCCCTGCCTAGGTTTGTGACAGAAATGCGGTCCGCATACCCAATTTGCGGTGGCATAATGCACCGCATTTTGACCTCAAATTTGACTGACACCTTGACTCACTTTGCGATAGAAATGCGGTCCGCATATCAGTTATGCGATCGCATAATGGATTGCATTTTGACCTCAATTTTAACCAAACCCCTAACTCAATCTGCGTCAGAAATGCGGTCCACATACTTGATTTGCGATCGCATTCTGGACCGCATTTCGTCTAAATCAGTACAAAGGGTCCGAAACGCGGCGAGCTTTACACTTCCCTAACACATATTCGGGACTTGACCCTACGAGCTACTGGGTTTTGAGGACACATTTTTCACGGGGCCTTACAGAAATGACACATTTACTTGAGGAAATAGGAGGACATCTGGAGAGGGCCTACTTACTGCTAGGACTGCACGAGCTGGGAGAACTATACGAAGGAGCCAACATTTCCGAGTTTGGGGAAGGTCCTTCTGGGACAAGGTAGATATGAGTTTATTTTTGCTTTACAAATGTAATAAGGTCTATGGCCACTAGTGATATTTTTATTTCCTGTTATTTATTGTCGTTTTGGGATTCGTCTTATTTTTTATCAATAAAATGAGGCACTTAGCATTCTAAGTTCTCCAAATTTACTTGTCGCTAGGCCTACCTCGGGTAAAACGAGGCTCCCAAATTAGGACACGATTTATATTCTTACACTATGTGTTTAAATATTGCAACATTTTCATCTCACGGTCCCTGCTTACTCGTTACCTTTTGTTTTTACTTTTGCTTATGCCCCTCCCCAAAGGTTAGTTCGTGCACTCTGGCATCGTCATCATATTCCACAATATCCAAGGGTCCTCCACCTCCTTCTCCTCTGAGTCCTATCAGAAACAAGAACAAGGGAAAATGGAAGATTTGAGCAACATCAGAAAAGAGAGTTCAGTTGAAAGGGTAGAGACTTCTCAGGGTATTCAGGTTTCCAAGGAAAGTGCCTCCCAGCTCGAACAGAAGTTATTGAAATTTCAGGAAGAACTGGACCAAGTTCGGAACTTGGCAAGCTTGTTATTTTCCCTCACTACCCCGGATATCAGCTTCCCTAACACTCAAAATCCCACACCTCCTCAAAACATCCCGAAACCACAGAACCAATCCACTCCGCATCACTATTGCAATACATGCCACACTTCAAGCAACACTGCTTGCTCATCCCCGAACCACTAAACTCCACAAATGATCACCACCACAACACCCCCATATATGTGGAAACCATACTACCCCACATTCAGCCCACCTCGAGCACTCCTGAGTCTGATGACAAAGACTCCCTTATCAAGAATCTAGCTGCAGAACTCAAGAAGCTGACTAGCCGAGTTCAGGGTGTTGAAAGAAGCAAGGGGTTCAAGGGACTGAATTACGAAGGCCTTTGCATTCAACCAGATGTCGAACTGCCCGAGGGGTACAAACCTCCCAAGTTCGAAATGTTTGATGGTACAGGGGATCACAGGGTTCATTTGAGGACATACTGTGACAAGCTGGCCGGAGTAGGGAAAGATGAGAGGATCCGCATAAAGCTTTTCATGAGGAGCCTGAAAGGAGATGCTCTGTCTTGGTACATTAGCCAAGACCCAAAGAAGTGGTCAAACTGGGTTAGTATGGTGTTTGACTTTATTGACAGGTTCAGGTTCAATATGGAGAATGCACCGGATGTGTTTTACATTTAGAATTTAAAGAAGAAACCTACCAAAACGTTCCGCGAATATGCCACTCGTTGGAGATCAGAGGATGATAAGGTTCGACCTGCTTTAGGGGAAGAACAGATGAACAGGTTTTTTGTCAGGACTCAGGGCCCGCAATACTATGAAAGACTGATGTTGATCGAGAACCATAAATTTTCTGACATCATCAGGCTAGGAGAAAGGATTGAAGAAGGCATCAAAAGTGGTATAGTCACTAACTTTAAAGTTTTGCAAGCCACCAACAAGGCTCTACAGTCCGGTGGTACATCCAAGAAGAGGGACGTAAGTGCCATAACGGTTGCATAGAGAACCAAATCACCAGTCAAATATCAGACCTATCCGATATCTCCACTTACATATCAACCAACTACAAATTTCCTGGCATCCGTACCTTCCCACCAAGATCCACCACCTACCTATCAATCACCTCCACCTCCCATATACCAACCTAATTCACCCAAATATTCCCAACCCGCTAAAGTCTACCAAGCCTACAACACACAACCACCCCACTACCAATCACCTCCCACTCGACAAAACTTTCCTAGACCCCGACAAAATTTTGACCATAGACCCCCCAAATAATACACTGCCATTGCCGAGCCAATCGACTAGCTGTACGAAAGATTTAAAGCCACAGGTTATGTCACCCCTGTCCCTGACATAATTCCTGAAAACCCTTCCCAATGGATTAACCCAAACAACACATATGCATGCCATTATGGCATGAAGGGACATACTATTGGTGAATGCCGCTCCCTAAAGGACGAAATCCAGGCTTTGATAGACAATAAAATCATCGTGGAAAAGGATCCTGCTCTGAACATCTGCAACAACCCTCTATCAAACCATTCGGGCGAAAGTGTTTATATGATTGAATTAGAAAATGATTGGGATCCCAAAGGATCAATCGGTTTGATCACGGAAGGTGGTGATCCAAAGAAACTTACAGCCACTCTGAATCCAATTGTAGTCCAAATTCAGCCTTCTAAAGATGTTGAGGTGAATATGTCCATACCGCTTGAATTTGAAGCACCAACCTCCGCAAAGACACCAACACCGATCGAGGTCGAGTTTGGGTCCCCAAAAGTGCCTGAGCCCTTTGAAGTCACTGTATTACCTTCCAAGGCAAGGGTGCCTATTTCAGTAGCAATGACAGCCGTAACACTATTCCACACAAAAGCTATACCGTGGGACTACACAGCCGAGGCAAGAAGAAAGGGAAAATCCAATTATGGGGAAACAGTTGCAGCGCAGGGTATAACAATAACTGGCAGGGTTTATACCCCAGAACACTTAGCTGATTCAAGTAAGCAGACCTCTGGTCGACAAGCCATTATTGAAACTGGACCCGATGATCTCTGGAGAAAGATACAAGCTAAGGAATACTCGGTCATTGACCAGCTAAACAAAACACCGGCACAGATTTCTATCTTGGCTTTATTACAAAGTTCTGATGCATACAAGAATGACCTGTTGAAGGTATTGAGTGAAGCATATGTACCGAGCAACATCACTGGAGGAGAAATGGCAAACATGGTGGGTCAGGTATTGGAAAGTCACAAAATCACCTTCCACGAGGATGAGCTACCGCCGGAAGGATTGAGTTATAACAAGGCACTGCACATCATTGTCCAGTACGAAGATTATTTTACCACCCGGATCCTAGTCGATGAGGGGTCCAGTCTCAATATTTGTCCTCTGGTAACACTCAGAACATTGGGAAAAGGGCTGCATGAAACCAAGGATGGAGCCATCAACTTCAAGGTTTTCAACGGTTCTCAAAGGTCCACTATTGGGGAAATCAGCCTACGTTTGCAATGGTCCCACTTGGTTTGATGTTGATTTTCAAGTGATAGACGTGCCAGCTTCTTACAATCTAATATTGGGAGGCCATAGATTCTTACCGTCGGGGCCGTGGCATCAACACTACACTAGCCAGTGAAATTTGAATGGAATCACCAGGAGGTGATCATTCATGGTGATGGTAGCAACCCTATATATAGCCACCAGACCATTCCAGTAATTGGAGGAAGAAGAAGAATAGGCAGATAAACTTACCACCACATCGAGCGGGTCAACACAATCGACAAAGACAAATGGTAGGATAACAAAATTGAAAGCATACTGAATTGGAGCGGGTATGAACCTGGCAAAGGACTTGGCAAAAACCTCCAAGGAATCGCTAAGCCTATTAAGCTCAAAAAGCATGGTACCACCTTCGGTTTGGGGTATAAGTATACCTGGGAAGAATTCAAGGACTGGTCGCCACCATGGCGCGGCCCTTACTATCCATTAGAGCAACCGATAGCCCGTCTGGAGCAGACTTTTCAACCAACCAAAGTCATTTATGGATCAGAAGAAGAGGAAGCATTAGCAACAATGAGGAACTTTTTCCTGGAAGATGATGATATGGACTATTGTGTCATTTTCGAGGAGAAGGGGGAGGAAGGCCCATCCATATAGGTTCTAAGCAAAGGGTCACACCTCAATAACTGGACTGTCAGAACCACCAGAGCCCAACGTGCCTCGGGGTAGCAAGGTTGAACAAAGAATTATGCACTACTTTGCTTTATTAAGTTTATTTTCTTTTTGCATTTTCTTTTTTGGCAAGAAAGAGCTCCAATGTTCAAAACACTTATGGAATTTATTAAAGTATTTCAATTTTCTTACAAATCTCTCTCTAATTGTTTTCTCTCATTACTTTACTCATACAGCATTACTATTACTTATCTTGATGAACCAACGATTGTGACATGCAACGAGATAACGCGACAAACGGACATAGATTTAGATGAAGATGATATACCGGAAGAAATTGTTAAAGAAGTTGAGAATTTTGAGAATAGGCTTAAGTCCAACCTGGACGAGACTGAGGTCGTCAATCTAGGAGATGCAGATAACATCAAAGAAACACGAGTCAGTGCTCATTTGTCACCATCAGAGAAAGAAGAGCATACAAAATTTCTAAGGGAATATAAGGACATATTCGCTTGGTCATATGACGACATGACTGGTCTAAGCACATCCATTGTGGCTCACAAATTACCGACTGATCCCGCATGTCCTCCAGTGAAACAGAAGTTTAGAAATTTCAAGCCAAACATGAGTTTGAAAATCAAGGAAGAAGTCACTAAGCAGGTCAAAGCTAAGGTCCTCAGGGTAGTAGAGTATCCGACATGGTTAGCCAATATTGTGCCAGTATCGAAGAAGGATGGGAAGGTTAGAATTTGTTTCGACTACCGGGATCTCAACCGGGATAGTCCAAAAGATGACTTTCCCTTGTCGAATATACACATCTTGATTGACAACTGCGCCAAGCATAAGTTGCAGCCATTCGTTGATTGTTTTGCTGGGTACCATCAGATATGGGTGGATGAAGAGGATGCTGAGAAAACGGCTTTCATTATGCCGTGGGGGATGTATTATTACAAAATGATGTTATTTGGTTTAAAGAATGTAGGGGCCACCTACATGAGGGCCATGACCACAATTTTTCATGACATGATACACATGGAGATCGAAGTGTATGTAGACAACGTCATCATCAAATCCAAGAAAGTCGCAAATCATATGGGAGATTTGAGGAAATTCTTCAATAGACTGAGAAGGTACAACCTGAAGTTGAACCTTGCAAAATGTGCATTTGGAGTTTCTGCCGGAAAACTACTTGGGTTCATTGTGAGCCACCGAGGGATAGAATTAGATCCATCAAAGGTCAAAGCTATTCAAGAGTCGCCGAAGAACAAGAAAGAGGTTATGAGTTTCTTGGGGAGACTTAACTACATTAGTTGGTTCATAGCTCAGTCCAATTTCATCTGTGAGCTAATCTTTAAGATGTTGAAGAAGGATGCCGCTACCAAATGGACTGACGACTGCCAGAAAGCCTTCGACAGAATCAAGGAGAACCTGTCAACACCGCCAGTTCTGGTTCCACCCAAACTAGGTAGACCCCTACAACTCTACCTCGCAATATTGGATGGGCATTTGGTTGTGTTCTGGGGCAGCATGATGAAACAGGGAGAAAAGAGCAGGCCATTTATTATCTTAGCAAGAAGTTCACCCCGTACGAGGCCCCGTATTCCTTATTAGAGTGCACCTGTTGTGCTCTGACTTGGGTAGATCAGAAGTTGAGGCACTATTTTTGTGCTTACACCACGTATCTCATATCAAGAATGGATCCGCTGAAGTACATCTTTTAGAAGCCCATGCCTACCAACAAGCTAGCCAAGTGGCAGATCTTTCTAAGTGAATTCGACATTGTCTACGTGACTCAGAAAGCAATCAAAGACAGGCACTAGAAGATCACCTCGCTGAAAACCATGTGGATGGAGAATACGAGCCTCTAAAGACGTATTTTATTGATGAGGAGGTATCATTCATAGGAGAAGACATTGTAGAGTCCTATGACGATTGGAGGATGTTTTTCGATGGAGCAGCAAATTTTAAAGAAGTTGGCATAGGAGCAGTCCTAGTATCAGAAACTGATCAGCATTATCCGGTATCCACCAAGCTCAGGTTCCCATGAACCAACAATATGGACAAGTATGAAGCTTGCATCTTAGGGCTCAAGATGGCCATTGACATGAACGTCAAAGACTTTCTAGTGATTGGAGATTTGAATTTGCTTATACATCAGGTCCGAGAAGAATTGGCGACCAATAACTCCAAGATACTCCAGCATTTGCATCATGTACAGGAGTTGAGGAAAAGGTTCACAAAGACAGAATTCCAGCATGTCCCCAGAGTCTAGAATGAGTTTGCCGATGCATTGGCCACTCTATCATCCATGATTCAGCATCCAGATAAGAACTTCATAGACCCTATTCCAGTAAAGATTCATGATCAGCCAGCTTACTGTGCTCATGTCGAGGAAGAAGCAGACGGAAAGCCTTGGTTTAAAAATATCAAGGAATATTTCGCCAAAGAAGAATATCCAGAGCTTGCCAATGCTATTCAGAAGCGCACACTTCAAAGATTGTCCAACAATTTCTTCCATAACGGAGGAATTCTGTATAGGAGAACTCCGAATTTGGGTTTCCTAAGGTGTGTGGATGCAAAGGAATCATCCAAACTGCTAGAGGAAATTCATGTCAGGACCTGTGGTCCGCATATGAGCGATTTTGTCTTAGCCAAGAAGATACTCCGGGCGGGTTACTTCTAGATGACTATGGAGACTGACTGTATCCATTATGTTCGAAAGTGCCACCGCTGTCAAATCCATGCAGACATGATAAAAGTTCCTACAAATGAGCTTAATGCAACAAGCTTGCCATGGCCATTCACCACATGGGGGATGGATGTTTTCGGACCAATCAAGCCTGCTGCACCAAATGGGCACAGGTTTATCCTAGTAGCAATTGATTATTTCACCAAATGGGTTGAAGCAACATCTTATAGTGTAGTGACCAAGAAAGTTGTGGCAGATTCTGTATGTGATCGTATCATTTGCCGATTCGGGAATCCAGCATGAATCATTAATGACAACGGTTCCAACCTCAATAGTGATTTGATGAAAGCCATGTGCGAAACTTTTAAGATCAAACATAAGAATTCCACAGCCTACAGGCCTCAGATGAATGGAGCAGTAGAAGCCGCTAACAAGAACATCAAGAAGATACTGAGAAAGATGGTAGAAAAGCATAAGCAGTGGCATGAGAAGCTATGATTTGCTTTGTTAGGGTATTGCACCACAGTCCGCACATCAAATGGTGCAACTCCTTATATGTTGGTTTATGGTACAGAAGCTGTCATTCCCGCCGAGGTAGAAATTCCATCCCTAAGAACAGAATGGGTAAAGAGTCGTTATGAACAGTTAGCTCTTATTGATGGGAAGAGAATGAATGTAGTTTGCCACGATCAGCTTTACCAGAATAGAATGACCAGAGCCTTCAAAAAGAGAGTCAGACCAAGATGGTTCATACCAGGGCAGCTAGTGTTAAATAATATTTTTTCACATCAAGATGAAGCCAAAGGGAAGTTCTCCCCTAACTGGCAAGGTCCATACATGGTTCATCAGGTTCTAGCAGGAGGAGCCCTCATACTTGCAAAAATGGACGGAGAAGATTGGCCAAAATGAAAAAAATTCAGATGCAGTCAAGCGATACTATGTGTAACCATTTATGATCTCATTATGTAATTTGAACTACGTCTGACCTGATTCCCATTTAAGAGGGGATACGTAGGCAGCCTTATGGGTTCGGTCACAATTCAATAAAATTTTCATTTTCCCCCGCAATTGGAAACTGGGGCAAAATTTTGAGGAGGACCCACAAAATTTCAAAGCAATGTCAGCCGATCATTGCAAACAGCCGTCAGAAGCATCAACCCACTAAACTGCGGCAGAATTTTGAGGAGGACCCTCAAAATTCCATAGCAAGAAAGGTCTCAATTTTTTGAACTACGTCACAGTCGTTGGTTCATCTAAAAGCTATTTCTTAAAATATATATACATATATCATACCTTTAACAAAACTCATACATGCCTATTTCACTTTGTTTGACAACGCTGCCTCGAGGGTACCTGTAGTATCACCATAAACAAAGTCGAGCCAGCCAAGCGAAGCCAGCGGGAAAGCAAACTAACCAGTCCCTTTGCAAAACTCACAATTTTTCTTTGAATGCAGGCACCCAGGTCACAAATCATCAAATACATTTATACACTCGTACTCGAAATTATCGCTTCACAACCAATATCCATACATGATGTCCCCATCAGCCATAATATCGCAATCGGCAACCAGCTATCTGCTATCAGCTAAGAATCTCTCACTACTATTCGTCTCTCATCTTCTGCATAAGGCAACTATTCTGCCTTCCGAGATTAAGCTCTACCTCTATTTGTATCTCTCTGCATTGCATAAGGCTACTATTCTTCCTTTCGAGACTAAGCTTTGTCTCCATAGTTGCATAAAGCCATTATTCTGCCTTCTGAGACTAAGCTCTGTCTCCACAATTCCATAAGCCTATTATTCTGCCTTTCGAGGTTAAGCTCTACCTCCATTTGCATCTCTCTACATTGCATAAGGCTACTATTCTGCCTTTCGAGACTAAGCTCTGTCTCCATAATTGCATAAGGCTACTATTCTGCCTTCCGAGGTTAAGCTGTACCTCCATAATTTGCATAAGGCTACTATTCTTCCTTTCGAGGTTAAGCTCTACCTCCATTTGAATTTTTGCATTGCATAAGGCTACTATTCTGCCTTTCGAGACTAAGCTTTGTCTCCATAATTGTATAAGGCTACTATTCTGCCTTTCGAGACTAAGCTCTGTCTCCATTAGAATCTGCTGAAATATCGCCATTTATATTTACACTTTACATCGGCTGAAATATCACCATTTTTATTTTTACATTGGCTAAAATATCGCCACTTCATCTTGCATTGGCTGAAATATCGACACTTTATTTAAATCTTGCATCGGCTGAAAGATCGCCACTTATATTTTACACCTAGCATCGGCTAAAATATCGCCACTTTATTTGAATCTTACATCAGCTGAAATATTGCCACTTCATTTAAATCTGGCAACGGCTGAAATATCGCCATTTCATTTAAATCTTACAACGGCTAAAATATCGCCACTTCATTTTAAATCTTGCATCGGCTGAAAGATCACCACTTATATTTTACACCTAGCATTGGCTGAAATATCGCTACCTTTATTTAAATCTTGCATCAATTAAAATATCGCCACCTTTATTTAAATCTTGCTTCGGTCGAAATATCGCCACCTTTATTTAAATCTTCCACCGGCTGAAATACTGCCACCTTATTTCTTTTGCATGGTTGAAATACTGCCACCTTTTATTTATGTCTTGCATGGCTAAAATACCTCCACCTTTTATTTACGTCTTGCATCGGCCGAAAGATCGCCACCTTCTGCATTTTCATGGGCTGAAAGATCGCCAAATTGTCCAAAGGCCTCATTGTTCAGAGGCACCATTTTCATAGCCCGAGAACGCCACGCCATGGCCTTAGGACCTCATTTTATCTTTTGCATATCATTATTCAAAGGCATCATGGTTCATAGGCATCATTCTCATGGCCTGAGAATATCATTTCATAGCCTGCGAATCTTTTTATCATATGCTTCATGGCCCAGGACATCATGGTCCGAGGACGTCATCCTAATCATCCAAAGACAACATTCATGGTCAACATGAACTTGCATCACGTTTAAATTTATGCACAATATATGTTCGTATTTCTCGTTTGTAGGTAAATCGGCTAGCAACGTCCGTCTCGACAGGAGCGATCCCGCTCCAGCTCCCGCTGCCTATTCGACTCTGACCATCCTTCTCAACCTCAACATCGCGTCTGCTTTTCGAAAATCTCCATCGTCATATTCCGCCAATGATTCCTGAACTACATATGTCCTGATTCCTATAAGACCAGGGATATGTAGGCAGCCCAGGAACCAGAGCTCGGTCAAAATTCTTCAAATCATTCATTCGGTCAAAATTGGCCATCATATATTTACCCTATAACTCTTTCATCCTTCCCGAGTAAAGAGGGGCAGTTGTTGATACCCAATTTTCCCTATATATTTTTTATATGCAAAATACTTTCAAAATAACATATACACGCACACATAAGCATGCCCAAGTGTTTTGGTATTTTTCCCTAATTTTTTAAGATTTTAAAACCATTTTATTGTCTAATTTTTAGTAGTACAAAATCCAATAAGTACTCCCAAAATTATCATTTTGGTGAATAATTTATTTCTATTCTCATATTTACACCAAAACATAATTAAGGTGATTTTTGTATATTTTTACAAATTTATTTGGTATTTTCAAAGCTAAATTGCATATAATTGCAATTATAGCCTATTTCACAATTAATAGCATTTTAAAATTATAAAATTATTTCCAGTATTCTTAGATTAATATTTATATAATATTAGTTGACTCAGTGTTTTTAATTCACTTTTAAAATCATTATTCCTATTTTTATAAAATAAAAAGGGGAAAATTGGATATTTAACATTTAGCCCATTTCCATTTCAATCACAGCCTCATTTACTTTCAATTTTAGCCTTAATTTGACCCCAATTATGCCCCAAATTAAATCCAGCCCAATTCCTAAATTACCTGACCCCTTACCCAATTTAAAAACCCACCCAGCTCCCCTTTAATCCAGGTCGTTGATCATTTTGATCAACAGTCGTAACTCTCCCTTTCCTTTTTTAATTCCCAAACCCCCCTAGCCTAATTCATTCTATCTGAGACGCCGCCTTTGAAACCCCTTCGTCTATCAAACACTCTCCAACACTCCGAAACCCTAATCATCTCCTACCTAATTCTACCATGTTTCCACTGGAATCCATGGCATTTCAGGCCATGAATGGCCTGTACTCACCCTCTCTCGTCATTAAACATAAGCTACTCAAGGCTGTGAAGCCTGACTTCAACGATTCTCTTCAGACCTTCTCAGATCTGTAGATCCATGCTTCTCCGGCCATTTTCCGGCATGTTTAAGCAATATGAGTCTTTTCGACTCAGGATCAACCCTTCCTTAAGACCTTTCTCATTTTTAGGGTTTTCTCTGCAATTCTAAGCCGTCTGAGGTTCTGTACTCACCTATTTTTCTTAGATCTGTGATATATCTGGCCTTTACTTGACATTTTAAAGGTTTCCCCCAAATTTCCTTTTTTAAAATCCTTCAATTTCATTTTTTGGGTTTTCGAAAAGGTTTCTTCAAATATCCTTCTGATTCTTCCTGTTCTTTCTTTATGTGTGTTTTTTGCTCGTATATTTTCTTTTATTACATGTGAGTTTGCTCTCTTGTCTTTTCTTTATTATGCAAGACTCTTCTATTTTGTCGTTACTCTTATGCTCGCATGATAATTCGTGTTGTTAATCCTTATTCTTTGCTATATGTGTTCATGTTTGAGTTCTTTGATTTTGTTCACTTTATTGAGTTCTGTTTATGTTCCTGCTAAGCATGTTTACTCTACTTTTATTTAAAACTCGTATCATCTCTTTCTTCTGAATCTGTTTCAACTCCGAGTTTTCTCAAACATGGTCTCATGGCCTTGAATCAGTGTTCTTTTTATCGTGTGTGTTTGTCTCTCATAAGTCTTTGGAAGAGACTTCTGAGCCGCTTTCAATGGCCTGTTTGCTCATCTCTATTGTCTGACGCGATTTGAAACCCTAAGATTTGGGGGTTTTCTTGGGCAAGAGGTATTAGGGTTCCACTTTGGAAACCTAGGCTTTTAGACTCACTATGAGCCTGTATTGAACTTAAACTCATTTTGCTTCTGACTCTACGGCTTGCAATGTTAGATCATTTTCTCATTAACCTGACAATTCCTTTTGTTTGATCCGTGTGCTTTATATATGAGAAAATTCCTCTTTCAAAAAGGTTTTCACCATCTAAGTGATTGATTCTGAAATCCCTTTAATAAGGCTGATGAATTGTCATTGATTTTCTTCGATTGAACCTCCTTTACTTTTCTTGACTTGGTTCACTCAAATTGAACTTGTAATTTTGGTGTTAGGGCTATTTGATTGATTCACTTTCCATATTGGTCACAAACCGTGTACTATTGATTGTTTTCCTAAAATAACTTCTGTGTGTTTGCCCCTTTTGTGCTACTTTGAAAGGTTTTAGTTAAAAATTCTTTCCTTAACTGGCTTTTACCCATTGAAATCAGAATAGCTTAACCAAAGGGAGACTGATTTCAATGATATATTCCTTTCCTTTCTTACTTTTTTCTCTGCACAATAAAATGGATTGCCCTTCTGCACTTTTACAAATGACTTCTTTCTTCACACAACCTTCACACCACTTGTCTTTAAAATGCTGGCACACTTGCAATAGGTCTCACTTAGGCAACCCATTAGATAATTAATTAACTGTGTCAGCTTTGATAACTACAACCAGACAAGGCTAATTCGGACTCCTCATTTGAGAAATATGTGATAAATCAGCTTGTCCTAACGCTTTTAAATTTAATTCAGACCATAAGCAATATTTGAAGTCATGCTATGTATTTGCCTTTAAGTGAGGAGGTATGTTTGAGCCCTAACTGCTATTTGCTTTTCCTCTATTTGATTATGTGTTTTGTTTGTCGCCTAGACTTTTATCCTTCTTAACTTCTGAAAAGCCCCAACTCCCTCCCTTTTAGGATTAGTAGTCTCAATTCCTCCGGGACTGATAGGATCAGGATGGTAACAGCATGCAATAAGTAACGATACCATTTTGCGCTTTAATACATTAACGGGGTAGGAAAGGGTAGACATGGAGATGATGATCACGTGAACACCACGCGTATAATTTCTTACCGGGTGTTGCGTGGATGATCCATGTTATTTATAAACCTAGGATCCACCCCTTCCCTCCTATGTGCTTACGTTCTTATTTCCTTTAAATTGTCAGTTTTCCAGCTCTTTAAACTTTTTATTTCACTTTAATTCATTTTAAACCTCTTTGGAATCTCCGGCACTGTTTTCCTTTTAAACTTCAGCCCATTTTACTTCTTTGTCTGATTATTTGCATTCGTTACTTGATCCCCATTTTTCTGCACTTATACATTCTCTTAAACGAATATGAAACCACATATTCCCTAACTTCAGCATGTTTATTTAACCTTTATACATTCCTACTTGTAATCGTTATGTGGAAGTTGTCTTGTATGTTTATTCGAATTACAGTCACAATTATATCATGGCCGGGGACCACACTAGTGGATCTAGGAGGTGCCTAACACCTTCCCTGTCATGACCCAAAATACACTAAGGGTCATGGTGGCACCGGATACCGCTGTCAGGAAAGCCAACAAAATTACTTAATCAAAATCTCGTTTTAATACCTTTGGAATCTAGGATTTTCCTTCAAATTTAGCAATTTTAAAGAATATAGTCTCAAATCAAATTTAAGATAAGCAGTTAATACAATACTTCAAACCATCCCAGAACCCTGTGTCATAAGTGCATGAGCATCTACTGACAAGAAAATAAAATACAACATACGTCCGAAATACAGTGGACAAGAAATAAATACAATATATCGAAAGGGACTACACTAGCTGCGGGTCGCCTCGATTAATGCAACTCTCCTAGTCCCAGAATCATCCGTGCTGCTACGGTCAGTAGGCTGCTAGAGGTACATATACATGTGCAACAAAAATGCACAGAAGTATAGTATGAGTACGTAAACAACGTGTACTCAATGAGTATCCCGCCTAATCTCGAAGAAGTAGAGATGATATGGTCAACTTCGACACTTACTAGGGGTCAATAGACAATATACTAACAATGTGAGGAAATCATGGATTTATATAACAGTTCTAATTCACGAAGCCGGAAAACAGGTAAACACCTTCAACAAATAATCAAGGATTTTTCAAGGTTTACTCTTTATTATCTTATTAATTTATATCAATCCACGAAGGGCAAATTTCATGTTTAAAAATTCTCAAGCGACAAATAACATTCGCAAATCATACCGAGGCGACGGCCCGATTAAACAAAATGTAAACTGTGCACTGTCGAGGGTCGAACGGCACGAACCATAGTTGCATCTATTTAATCTGCCAAGGCATTCGTCCTGTTCCATAAATAAACACATACCATGCTCGCGAATCATGCATGCGACGCAGGTACACATAGAGATATATGCTCAATCAGTCAATTAAGAACTTATTGGGGAATATTTATCCAATTAGAACCAATTCTCCTTTAACAAGCTTTAAGAAATGAAGTTTAATTCTTTTGGAAATTCACTTACTAATTCAATATGATTTAAGCAATTCAAACTATCAATGGGTTCATAAATAATTCAAGTATAACATGCTTTTGGGTCCTAACTACCCGGATAATAGCATAATAGTAGCTACGCACGGACTCTCGTCACCTTGTGCGTACGTAGCCCCCGCAAATAGGAGCACATAATCAATTATTTCACCTATGGGGACAATTCCCTCTTACAAGGTTAGAGAGGAGACTCACCTCGCTTCGAAGAACCATAACCGACATTCCACGCCCTTCCGAAGACTCTAATTGATGAACCACGCTCCAAAACTAGCCAACGGTTATGCAAGTACATTAATAAATGCTCAAATATTCATTATAGTATAATTTATAGAAATTCCTAACTCCGATCAAAAAGTTGACCAAAACGCCCTCGGGCCCACGTGTCCGGATTCCGAAATTTTTGAAGATAAAGATTACCCATGCTTTTGGAACTCAAATATATAATTTACACTAAATTCCATACTCAATATCGTGGTCAAATTCCAAGAAATGTAAATTTCTAGGTTTTCACCCAAAACCTTAATTTTTCCATAATTTCCTTGCCTAAATCCATGTATAAACTTTGTATTTGACTCAAAGCTAGCATAAATTACTTACCACATGACGAGTGACGAATATGGCACCTCAAAGTTACTCCTCATCGGCTCCAATGGAATAAAATAGGTTTGAAATGAACCCAACCCCGAATTTTAAAAGACCTCACTGCCTCAGCTATTTCCACACATGCGGTCCCTTGACCGCTTCTGCGGTTCCGCAGGTACGGTAAAATGCCGTAGGCCACCTCTTTTCGCTTCTGCGACACATCCTTCCGCAGATGCGGTCCCGCTTCTGCGGAACATTGACCGCATCTGCAGTCCTCTCCAGTTGCCCCTCTTCTGCTTCTGCGACCCCTCTACAGCAGGTGCGGTCCCGTATCTGTGGAAACATGACCGCATCTGCAGTCCCTTATCTTCTTAGCCAAATCTGCTTCTGCGGCTCCCTTTTTGCTTCTACGGCTAGCCCACCGCAGAAGCGAATATACCAGCAACCACATCCTTCAGCCCTCTTCCAAATTCAAAATTCGATCCGTTAACCATTCGGAATCCACGCGAGCCCTCGGGACCCCAACCAATCATACCAACCAATCCCAAAACACATTACGGACTTGCTCGAGGCCTCAAATCACATCAAACAACGCTAAAATTATGAATCGACCTCCAATCCAAAATCAAACTTCTACTTCTGATGTTTAAACCTATCAAATCACATCCGATTGACCTCAAATTTTGTGCACATGTCATATTCGAGATTATGGACCTACTCCAACTTTTGGAATTGGATTCCGACCCCGAAATCAAAAAGTCCACCTCCGGTCAAACTTCTCAAAAACCTTCAAATTTTTATCTTTAGCCAAATGGCTCCAAGATGACCTACGGACCTCCGAATTCACTTTCGATCGCGCCCCCAACTCCAGAATCAACATACGGAGCTATTCACAATCTCGAAATCCCAAATGGACATCGATAATACTGAAATGCACTTCAAGCCAAACTTATGAAATTTCTTCTAAAATTCTACTTCCACAATAGGTGCCAAAACACTCCTGGGTTATCCAAAACCCGAATAGGGCATTACGCCCAACTCCGAAATCATCATACGAACCTGCTGGAACCTTCAAATCCCGATTCTGAGGTCATTTACTCAAAATTCCAATCCTAGTCCATTCTTTCAACTTTAAGCTTCCGAAATGAGAATCCCCTTTCCAAATCGACCCTGAACTTCCCAAAATTCAATTCCGACCACGCGTACATGTCACAATACCTAAAATGAAGCTGCTCATGGCCTTAGACTGCTAAAAGACGCTCTAGGGCTCAAAACGACCGGTCAGGTCGTTACATTCTCTCCCACATAAACATATGTTCGTCCTCGAACGTGCTGAGAACTATAGTGGAGTGGTCTGAAATCGCGTTTTAACTTCTCATTCACCTTTTCGTGCTACAACAACTCAATTGAGCACATTAGCTCGATCAATTCTAAAGATATTCTCTTTTATTCAAGCAGATACACCTTAAAGTCCAGTTCCAACATCCGGAACTCAATGTTAGGCCTGTTCCAACATGCGCTCATTTATCAATAACTACTCGTTGTACCCAGATGTGACTGCATAACTTTGCTGAGTTCACAACTTGCACCACTTTACTCATAGGACCACAATAACTTTCTCTGATCAACTTAGTCATAATTCCCCTAATCGGATGTTCCCATTGCACCCCATGACATACACAGGTCTTACTCTAACCCTTACAATGCCGCCACAACGGAAAAGATGTGCAGAAATTCATAATCAACCGTCAAGTCAACCAATCATCAAGTCTATACTTCTGACAAGAAGAATTACCACAGTCTGAACCAAATAATGATCTTTGCTCCTTAATATTTTTCATATACTCAGATTGCACTGATCCTAAATCCAAAAACCTCGTCTTACCCGGTACGAACCGCTCAGGCAATAAGCCACCCCAGACATAATCAAAAGTCTCATATGATGCCATAATGTGCCTATAGGCTACCAATTAGAATGCGATACAAAAAGGGAAATGAACTCTGAAAGGAATTTTAATTACCCCGCTCGCGAATCATACATGCGACGCGGGCACACAACTAATATGAGCTTCCTTCAGAAAATAGGAAACAGAACACAATAACAAGATATGGGGAACTATACTGAACAGCACGCCGTTGCGGCGCGCAACCCGATCCAAATAACATAACCATAGTGGCGTGCCACCCAATCCAAATAACATACCCATGGCGGTGTGCTAATCGATCCATACGTAGAACTCACATAAGGAGATATACATCGAGCTAAATTGCTCATTACAACAAGATATCGAATTTGGTCACAAGCACGCTAAGTGCATAATACCATCCTTGAGGGGACATATAGCGTGATAAGCTACAAAACTCAAGCACAACTAAGGTGCGATATACAATCTGAATCTCAAAAGCCATTTTGCTTATAATACGTCATTTCCACGCGGATCCTCAACAGATAAATAATTTCTCAAGCCGTCTCACAACTCACACGGTGCAACGTATCACTACATGAAATATCTGACAACGAAATAACACCCTGACTACTCCATAAGGAGCGCATTACTGAAATGAACACAACTGGCCTGACATAGAGCCCATATTTACTTTTAAATCCATCTACGGACCTCAAGCCGATCTTGATCATATCAAACTAAGCCAATAACCTTTCAAAGGGCCATACTAATTTCCCTCTTCTCACAACACACAAGAACAATCGTCATAATCAGAGTGCTCATCCACAGTCCACAACCCAGTAACTGAGTGCCCTCTAGGCATATATTCTCAATTTAACAACATTATGGCAAACCTTAATACTTGGTTTAAATCTTTAATCATCAAAAACTCCTTTCCTGCTCATCCGAGCTCGCGACATCCTTGTCAACACCGAGCTGCAACTTTGGTATTCAATTCAAATTCCATACTACTCACTGCACCCAACATGCCAATATACGATAGAACATGCTTTTCAGTATAACTCCGGAACCACTAATATGTTAACACTTCATCATATGAAAACTTTTCACTTAACTCACTTCAGGAGATCCATAGTATCACATAGGTGAATTCTCGTAGCCGTAGAATATGCAAATCTCTAAGTAGTGGTCTAAGCCACCATAGCCCTTCCGAAATCTGCTTCCACATAACAAGCCATAATAGTAGAATGCTTCTGAATAATCATCAATTACGGCGGCTGACAAGCCTGATACGTACCATCACAATCACTTGCATAACTTGATCATGCTGAAGAAAATTGATCACTAACACCAATATGCCAATTTCAACCATGGCCAATCAATCTACCTTTTTCCAATTTATCCTGGATTGCCTTAAAGATAATACTAACTCCATCCAACACATAACATACTCCATTTGCACTCATCTCGAGTGGCCTTGAATCACGAAACCATGTTGTCTCAAATCCCATAAACCATTTCGTACCTCCCAATCGCCACATCGTAAGTCAAAACATCATAGAACATTCTGTGCCTCTTCTCGTAAACTGCCACCAAGCTTGGTTCTTAACCGTACCTATAGGCTTGAAACCATTAGGCACCACACTTGACCATTTTGAATCCACTAAGGCTGTTGCTGAGAGCCACCCGCTCTGACTTGGCCCCGAATATAATCAACTCCATGAGTCTTCCATCACATGAATACCCTCTTGGCGAAGAACCTGAATCACTTCCCTGGGAACCCACATCTATACAAGGCAAAACCCTGAATCTTTCTCCAAGTCTGAACATGGGCTAATAGGGCCAACGACAGCCCACCTTCAATACTTCCTTTGCTTAAATTACCACTTATGGTCCTTTCCGTAGCTGAAATAGCCCATCGATATGCTAATAGCCAAAAATATCGCAAGTTGTTAACCATGCAACCTAACCATAAGCAATGGTACTCTCCCACTTAGCATGAAGCCATTAGTTCACAAACCAGGAACTCACCTGTCCTCTTTATCCCTTATTGACATAACCTTGCACAATCAAACACCAAAGTTCTTGCAATCTTTCTGTAAAACCCCTTCTTATATTCTGACTCATCAATCATATTTGCACAACCGATCTCTTTGCTATATAACCGGTAGAATTCTTTGCAGAAGCATCGCCAACCACGCGACCGCTAACCTGCTCACTTGGGTAACCCACCTATAAAAGCTCTCCCCGGCATCTTCCAACGCTGCCGCACGGGGTACAATTATTACGGCATCAATAACACCCCTTGAGCCTGAGCTCGCTATCCAGCTGCACAGGTCCATTTACCCCTCGTGGACATTATTTAAGTGTGCGGCAATATTCTTCCAATTCAAAGTTATGCCGCATCCTTCTTCACTTAAGCGGCTCCTTTCCGTTATATTAAATCTCCTGCCGCATGATAGCCCATACTTATAATTAATTTCGTAGACCCCACTAACCAAGCGCTAATATTCTCAAATCATTCCAGACTCTCCTTAAGGCACATAGTCATCTTATTACCAAGCCCCTACGCAGCTTCGCTACTCTCCTACTATGGGCAAACTCACTTCTTAATCAACTGCTCGGCCTGCGCTCCCTAAGCCTGGCGTTTTAGAAGTTTAAAACTCTGCCTGACACTTCCCACCTATCTTTCTCATCTTTTGTTGTTCAGTTGCTGCCTTAATAAAATTTATCTTCATAGCACTTGAATCCACAAATTGCTACTAGCTTTAAAATTTTCTGAAGGTCATCTTCATCGACCGCCAACATTAGAAATACTGATTCAATCCTGAACCACCGCACCCTACGATATTTGATAGTCGTATCTCCGATGCTATTTCACAATATCTTTACCCAAAGGCGAATTGCAGCAGATCATAACACCGACAAACTTAGTATGTTCAATTAGTACAACGACACCCCATCATAGAAGAAAGCTCCACCGTGCTTGCAAATACCAAATCTCATTACTTCCCCCAGCCCACATCTGACCATCCTTAGTCCGTTGTCTTTCCCCTGCTAGGATAAAACGCTGAATCTCTTGATTACGCCCTGAGTAAACCTCCCTTCAAGTCATTCACTGCCCCAACATATGGGCAAAACATCCTACCATTATAATAATACCGTGGAACAATTGTTCATAAGCATCGTGGCAACTTATGCCTAGCCCCAGAGCCTTCAGAAGTACCGCAGTTGAGCTTGAACAATAAAATACCCTTCAACAAGGCGATGATAATAGTACAATCAACTATACTGGGAGAAACATCCCACACCACATTCGTAGTGCCATTAAAATTCTTCAATTCCCGATTTATAACAAGCGCTTCGTGCCGTATAAGTTTGAGTAGGAAAGAAACAAAAGCATAAGCCTCACATGAATCAAATCGCACGATAAGGAATCAAGAAGGGAAATACTCCTAACAGTCCTGCAGTCACCCGAGGATAAGTACAGACATCTCCGTACCTATCCGCGAGACTCTAATAGATTTGCTCATGACTCGTGAGACCCTACGAACCTAGTGCTCTGATACCATCTTGTCACGACCCAAAATCCACTAAGGGTCGTGGTGGCGCCGGATACCGCTGTCAGGCAAGCCAACCAAATTACATAATCAAAATCTCGTTTTAATACCTTTGGAATCTAGAATTTTCCTTTAAATCTAGCAATTTTAAAGAATATAGTCTCAAATCAAATTTAAATGATAAGAAGTTAATACAATACTTCAAACCATCCCAGAACCCGGTGTCACAAGTGCATGAGCATCTATTGACAAGAAAATAAAATACAAAAAGCGTCCAAAATACAGTGGACAGGAAATAAATACAATATACCGAAGGGGACTACACTAGCTGCGAGTCGCCTCGAATAATGCAACTCTCCTAGTCCCAGAATCATCCGCGCTGCTACGCTCAGTAAGCTGCTAGAGTTATATATACTTGTGCAACAAAAATGCACATAACTGTAGTATGAGTACGTAAACAACGTGTACTCAATGAGTATCCCGCCTAATCTCAAAGTAAAGACAAGATGGTGAACTTCGACACTTACTAGGGGTCAATAGATAATATGCTAACAATGTGAGGAACTCATGGATTTATATAACAGTTCTAATTCACGAAGCCAAAAAACAGGTAAACACTTTCAACAAATAATCAAGGATTTTTCATGGTTTACTCTTTATTATCTTATCAATTTATATCAAGCCACGAAGGGCAAATTTCACGTTTAAAAATTCTCAAGCGATAAATAACATTCGCAAATCACACCGAGGCGACGGCCCGATCCAACAGAAACGTAAACTGTGCACTGCCGAGGGTCGAACGGCATGAACCATAGATGCATCTATTTAATTTGCCGAGGAATTCGGCCCGTTCCATAAATAAACACATACCCTGCTCGCGAATAATGCATGCGATGCAGGTACACATAGGGATACATGCTCAATCAGACAATTAAGAACTTATTGGGGAATATTTATCCAATTAAAACCAATTCACCTTTAACAAATTTTAAGAAATGTAGTTTAATCCTTTTGTAAATTCACTTACGAATTCAATGTGATTTAAGCAATTCAAGCTATCAATGGGTTCATAAATAATTCAAGTATAACATGATTTTGGGTCCTAACTACCCGGATAATAACATAATAGTAGCTACGCAAGGACTCTCGTCACCTCGTGCGCACGTAGCCCCTGCAAATAGGAGCACATAACCAATTATTTCACCTATGGGGACAATTCCCTCTTACAAGGTTAGAGAGGAGACTCACCTCGCTTCGAAGAACCATAACCGACATTCCACGCCCTTCCGAAGACTCTAATTGATGAACCACGCTCCAAAACTAGCCAACGGTTATGCAAGTACATTAATAAATGCTCAAATATTCATTACAGTATAATTTATAGAAATTCCTAACTCCGATCAAAAAGTTGACCAAAACGCCCTCGGGCCCACGTGTCCGGATTCCGAAATTTTTGAAGATAAAGATTACCCATGCTTTTGGAACTCAAATATATAATTTACACTAAATTCCATACTCAATATCGTGGTCAAATTCCAAGAAATGTAAATTTCTAGGTTTTCACCCAAAACCTTAATTTTTCCATAATTTCCTTGCCTAAATCCATGTATAAACTTTGTATTTGACTCAAAGCTAGCATAAATTACTTACCTCATGACGAGTGACGAAAATGGCTCCTCAAAGTTGCTCCTCATCGGCTCCAATGGAAGAAAATGGCATTTAAATGAACCCAACCCCGAATTTTAAAAGACCTTACTGCCTCAGCTATTGTCGCACCTGCGGTTCCGCAGGTGCGGTTAAAATGCCACATGTGTGGTCCTCCATAGGGTGCCTCTTTTCGCTTCTGCGACACATCCTTCCACAGATGTGGTCCCGCTTCTGCGAAACATTGACCGCATCTGTGGTCCTCTCCAGTTGCCCCTCTTTCGCTTCGGCAACCCCTCTACCGCAGGTGCGGTCCCGCATCTGCAGAAACATGACCGCATCTGCGGTCCCTTCTCTTCTTAACCAAATCCGGTTATGCGGCTCCCTTTCCACTTCTACGAGGCCACTTCTGCGGCTAGCCCACAGCAGAAGCGAATATACCAGCAACCAGATCCTTCAGCCCTCTTCCAAATTCCAAATTAGATCTGTTAACCATTCGGAATCCACCCGAGGCCCCTGGGACCCCAACCAATCATACCAACCAGTCCCAAAACACATTACGGACTTGCTCAAGGCCTCAAATCACATCAAACAATGCTAAAATCATGAATTGACCTCCAATCCAAACTTAATGAACTTCAAAATTTCAAACTTCTACTTCTGATGTTCAAACCTATCAAATCACATCCGATTGACCTCAAATTTTGCGCACAAGTCATATTCAATATTACATACCTACTCCAACTTTCAAAATTGGATTCCGACCCCGATATCAAAAAGTCCACCTCCGGTCAAACTTCTCAAAAACCTTTAAATTTTTATCTTTAGCTAAATGGCTCCAAAATGACCTACGGACCTCCGAATTCACTTCCGATCGTGCCCCCAACTACCGAATCACCATACAGAGCTATTCACAGTCTCGAAATCCCAAATGGACATTGATGATACTAAAAATTGAAATGAACTTCAAGCCAAACTTATGAAATTTCTTCTAAAATGCTACTTCCACAATAGGCGCCAAAACACTCTCGGTTTATCCAAAACCCAAACCGGGCATATGCCCAAGTCTAAAATCATCATACGAACCTGCTGGAACCTTCAGATCCTGATTCTGAGGTAGTTTACTCAAAATTCCAATCCTAGTTCATTCTTTCAACTTTAAGCTTCCAGAATAAGAATCCTCTTTCCGACCACGCGTACATGTCACAATACCTAAAATGAAGCTGCTTATGGCCTCAGACTGCTTAATAACGTGCTAGAGCTCAAAACGACCAGTCGGGTCGTTACATTCCCCCTGAGATAATTTCAAGCCCTTACCCATTCTCTGGTTCTTCTTTTCTTTTAATTCCTTGGTGTCCAAATGTACTTAATCATTAGGTGACGACTCTTCTAAATCTCAAACCCAAATTCACAAAAGGAATAAAGTTATCCGCCCAAATATCGTAAACCTGATTTTGCCTTTAGAAAAAGGGGGCATCGACACAGATGACTGCCAAAAAGCTTTCGACAGAATCAAGGAATACTTGTTAACACCACCAGTCATAGTCCCGCCTGAGCCAAGTAGACCTTTTCTACTCTACATCGCAGTGTTAGATGATGCCTTCGGTTGCGTCCTGGGGCAGTATGATGAAGCAGGAAGGAAAGAGCAGGCCATTTACTATCTCAGCAAGAAGTTCACTCTGTACGAAGCCTAGTATTCTCTGTTAGAACGCACCTGTTGCTTTGACTTGGGTGGTCCAGAAGCTGAGGCATTATTTATGTGCCTATACTACATATCTCATATCGAGGATGGATCCTTTGAAGTACATTTTTCAGAAGCCCATGCCCACTGGCAAGCTTGCCAAGTGGTAAATCGTATTGAGTGAATTCGACATTGTCTACGTAACTCAGAAGGCAATCAAGGGACCGGCACTAGCAGATCACCTTGCCAAAAACCCCGTGGATGGAGAATACGAACCCCTGAAGACGTATTTTCCTGATGCAAAGGTATCATTCATAGGAGAAGACATTGCAGAATCCTATTATGGTTGGAGAATTTTCTTCGATGGAGCAGCAAATTTCAAGGGAGTCGGTATAGGAGTAGTTCTAGTATCAGAAATCGGTTAACATTATCCGGTGTCTGCCAAACTCAGGTTCCCATGCACCAATAATATGGCCGAGTATGAAGCCTACATCCTAGGGCTCAAGATGGCTATTGACATGAACATTCAAGAGTTGCTAGTGATCGGAGTCTTAGACTGGCTTATACACCAGGCCCGAGAAGAATGGGCGAGCAAGAACTCTAAGATACTCCTGTATCTGCACCATATGCAGGAACTGAGGAAGAGATTCACAAAGACGGAATTCTAGCAAGTTCCCAAAATACAGAACGAATTTGCCGACGCATTGGCTACCCTGTCATCCATGATACAACATCCAGATAAAAACTTCATTGATCCCATTCCAATAAAGATCACACGATCAGCCAGCTTATTGTGCCCATGTTGAAGAAGAAGCAGATGGAAAGCCATATTTTCATGATATCAGGGAATATTTAACAAAAGGAGAATACCCAAGACTTAAAAATACTATTTAGAAATGCACACTTCGGGGGTTGTCCTATAATTTCTTCCATATAAGAGGACTCCTTATTTAGGACTACTACGGTGTGTCTATGCAAAGGAAGTGTCCGAACTGCTACAAGAAATCCATGCAGGGACCTGTGGCCTACATATGAACGGTTTCGTCTTAGCAAAGAAGATCCTCCGAGCTGATTACTTTTGGATGACTATACAGACAGACTGCATCCAGTATGTCCGGAAGTGCTATCGTTGCCAGATACATGCAGACATGATAAAGGTACCTCCAAATGAGCTTAATGCAACAAGCTCACCATGGTCGTTCGCCGCTTGGGGAATGGATGTTATTAGACCAATGGAGCATGCCACTTCCAACGGGCACAGATTTATCATGGTGGCAATTGACTATTTCACTAAATGGGCTAAGGCAGCATCGTACAAAGCAGTAACCTAGAAAGTCGTGGCAGACTTTGTCTGCGACTGCATTATTTGTCGGCTCGGGATTCCAGAATCAATCATTACTGATAATGGCTCCAACCTCAATAGTGACTTGATAAAAGATATGTGTGAGACCTTCAAGATCAAAAACAAGAATTCCACAGCCTACAGGCCCCATATGAATGGAGCTGTAGAAGCGGCCAGAAAGAACATCAAGAAAATATTGAGGAAAATGATAGAAAAGCATAAATAATGGCACGAGAAGTTATCGTTTGCTCTATTAGGATATCGTACCACAGTCCGCACATCAACTGGGGTAACCCCCTATATGTTTGTATATGGTACAGAAGCCGGTATTCCAGTCAAAGTGGAAATTCCTTCCTTAAGAATCATACAGAAAATTGAGCTCGACAATGCAGAATGGGTGAAGAGTTGTTACGAGCAACTGCTCTCATAGATGTAAAAAGAATGAATGTAGTTTGCTACAGTCATCTTTATTAGAACAGTATGTCCAGAGCCTTCAACAAGAGAGTCAAGCTGAGGCAGTTCGCATCGGGGCAGCTGGTGTTAAAGAAAATGTTCCCGCATCAAGATGAAGCCAAAAGTTAAGTACTCTCGCAACTGGAAGGGTCCATACATGGTTCACTGGGTTCTAACAGGAGGAGCCCTTATACTTGCCTAAATGGACGGAGAAGTTTGTCCAAAACCAATCAATTCAGATACAGTCAAGCGCTACTATGTGTGATGTTCATGCTTCCTTATATGATGTAAATTGAACTATGTCTGACCTAGTTTTTATTTAAGAGGATATACGTAGGCAGCCTCATGGGTTCGGTCACAATTCAATAAAAATTTTATTTCCCCCCGCAATTGGAAATTGGGGCAAATTTTTGAAGAAGACCCTTAAAATTCCGAAGTAATTTCAGCCAATCATCGTAAGCAGCCGTCATAAGCATCAACCAGTTCATGCATGTTTATTATCAAAATCACTTTGTTCAGCGACGCTGCTCCTCAATGATACATGTCATATCACCAAATCAAAGCCGAACAGGGCAAGCAAGGCTAGTGGGGATACGAACTAACCTCCCCTCTACAAAACTCATGATTTTTCTTTTGATGCAGACACTTGGATTGCGAAAGCATCTGAAATACCATACATTCACGAGATAAAAGTTGTTCAGAAATACAACTCTCAGAATTGTTTGCATTTACCAGCATTTGCTATCCATGCACGCCGGCAATATTCCCTATATTGCAACGTCCCCAACATTCACAATGTTGCAACCTGCTATCATCTAAGAAACTCTATTACCATTTGCCATTTTATTTTTATTTCTGCATTGCATAAGGCTACCATTCTGCCTTCTGAGACTAAACACTGTCTCTATCTGCATTTTCTACACCGCATAAGGCTACCATTCTGCCTTTCGAGACTAAACATTGTCTCCATCTACATTTTCTGCATTGCATAAGGCTACCATTCTGCCTTCCGAGACTAAACACTATCTCCATCTGCATTTTCTGCATTGCAAAAGGCTACCATTTTGCCTTCTGGGACTAAACACTATCTCCAACTGCATTTTTTGCATTGCATAAGGCTACTATTCTGCCTTTTGGGACTAAACATTGTCTCCATCTGCATTTTGCATTACATGGCTGAAAGATCGCCACCTCTACACTTGCATGGCTGAAAGATCGCCATCTTACTTACATTTTGCATGGCTGAAAGATCGCCACCTTACTTACATCCTGCATGGCTGAAAGATCGCCACCTTATTTACATTATGCATGTATGAAAGATCGCCACCATATTTACATTCTGCATGGCTGAAAATCGCCACCTTATTTACATTCCGCATGGCTGAAAGATCGCCACTCTATTTATGCTTGCATGACTGAAAGATCGCCACCTTATTTACATCTGCATGGCTGAAAGATCGCCACCTTAATTGCATCTGCATGGCTGAAAGATCGTCACTTTATTTACGATTGCATGGCTGAAAGATCGCCACTTTATTTACATTTGCATGGTTGAAAGGGCGCTACTTTATTTATGCTTGTGTGGCTGAAAGATCACCACTTTATTTATACTTGCATGGCTGAAAGATCGCTACCTTTTGCTTCTGATGGGCTGAAAGATCGCCAAATACTCCATTTCATGGGTTGAAAGATAGCCAAATTGTCTAAAGGTGTCATTGTTCGGAGGCACTATTTGCATAGCCCGAGAACGCTATGGCATGGCCTGAGGATTCCTTTAATCTTTTGCATATCATTATTCAAAGGCATCATGGTTCGGAGGCATCATTCTCATTGCCATCATTTCATGGCCTGCAAATCCTTTATTATACGATTCATGGCCCAGGACATCATGGTCTAAGGACGTCATCCTAACCGTCCAAAGACAACATTCATTGTCCGACGGGAATTTGCATCACATTTAAATTTACGCACCACATATGCGTGTATTACTTATTTGTAGGTGAACCAGCAAGCAACGGCCCTCTCGGCAGGAACAATCCCGCTCCAGTTCCCGCAACCCTATTAGACTTCAACCGTTCACCCTGTACTAAATATTGCGTCCGCTCTTGAAAGTCTCTATCGGCATACTCTGCCGGCGGATCCTGAACTACATACAGCCTGATTCCAATAAGACCAGGGATATGTAGGCATCTCAGAAGCCAGGGCACGGCCTAAGTCCTCTTCAAACCATTTTGCCAGGTCAAAATTGGCCATTATATCTTTACCCAACAACTCTTTCATCCTTTCCGGGTAAAAAGCGGCAGTTGTTGATACCCAATTTTTCCCTGTATATTTTAATATGCAAAATACCTTCAAAATAGCCTTCATATGCATATATGAGTATGTTCCAATGTTTTACTATTTTTCCTTAATTTTTTAAAAGATTTTTAAATCAATTTATTGCCCTATTTTATTAAGAAAAATCCAATAATTACTCCCAAAAATATCATTTTAATGATTTATTTATTGGATTATCATACTATAGCTAAAATAATTTTTGCATAATTTAATAAATTTATTTAGTATTTTAAAAACTAAATTGCATATAATTGCAATATTAGCCTCTTTTAAGGTTTAATTGTGTTTATAAATATAAAATTGACTCCAGTATTTTTCATTTGATAATTATGTATTATTAATCATTTTAGTACCTTTAATTTATTTTCAGAAATTATTTTACAATTTTATAAAATTACAAGGGAAAATGTCTATTTAAATATTAGCCCCGTTTATTTCAATTGTAGCCCCAAATCAACCCCCAATTAAACCCAATTCTAAAACCCAATTACCCTGACCCAAATCCTAGTCTACCCAACCCACGGCCCTCTTAAAATAACCTGCCTGGATCCCCATTCAATCTAGGTCGTTGATCAAAATGATCAACGGCCACCTTTTAATCTTTCCTTTTTAATTTCCCATTACCCCCCCAAACCCTAAACATTTCTCACCAGTGGTCGCCTTTGAATCCTGTAACGACCCGATCGGTCGTTTTGAGCTCTAGCGTGTCGTTCAGCAGTTGGAAGTCATGAACAGCTTCATTTCAGGTATATTGACTTGTGCGTATGGTCAGAGTTGAATTTCGGGAAATTCGGAGTCAAATTCGAAAGAAAATTTTCAATGTGGCAGCCTTAAGTTGAAGAAAATGGATAAGATTGGAATTTTGAGTAAATGACCTCGGAATCGGGATCTGAAAGTTCTACAGGTTCGTATGATGATCGGACTTGGGCGTATGTCCGGATTTGGTTATGGATAACCCGTGAGCATTTCGGCGTATATTGTTGAAGTTAGTATTTTAGAAGAATTTTATAAATTTGGGTTGGAAGGCATTTTAGTGTTATAGATATCCGTTTAGGATTTCGAGTCTGGGAATAACTCCGTATGGTGATTCTGGATTTGGGAGGACGATCGGAAGTGAATTCGGATGTCCGGAGGTCAATTTGAAGTCATTTGGCTAAATAAAGAAATTTGAAAGTTTTTTGACAAAATTCGACCGGAAGTGAAAATTTTGATATCGGGGTCGGAATGCGATTCCGAAAGTTGGGGCAAGTCCGTAATGTCGAATGTGACTTGTGTGCAAAATTTAAAGTCATTCCGGAATGATTTTGGTAAGGTTTGAGATACTTAGTCTCTTCTAAAGAAGCTTAAGTTGGAAAAGTCAACCGGATATTGACTTATGTGTTAGAGGGCTCGAAATGCAAATTTTATGGTTCGGAGAGCTTTGTTAGGTGATTTGGGACTTAGGAGTGTGTCAGGAATATTTTTGTGATGACCGGTGTAGAATAAAGCTTGAATTGACAAAGTTAGTATTTTGGCGAATTCCGGTTGATAGGTGAGATTTTGATCCGAGGGTCGGAATGGAATTCTGAGAGTTGTTGTAGCTTCTTTATGTCATTTTGGACTTTTCTGTAAAATTTGAGGTCATTCGGACTAGTTTTGACGTATTTCGGCATCGGATGTGGAAGTTAGAAGTTTCAAAGTTCATAGGCTTGAATCGGATGCGAATTTGGTTTTTTGATTTTGTTTTGAGCGTTTCGAAGGTTGGAACAAGTTTGAATGATATTATGGAATATGTTGGCATATTTGGTTGAGGTCCCAGTGGCCTCGGGTGAGTTTTGGGTGGTTAAACGGACTATTTCATCTTTAAAAAAAATTGCAGATTTTTCTTTTGCTTCAGCTGTGCAACAGAAAATTTCTGGTGCGAGAAGACCAATTCGGAAGCTCATATGTTGCAATCTATAAGGAATCAAAAAAATTATAAAACATGAAAGTTGTAGCCCTTGCATTCTAGTTTATAGAAAGCTAAACCATTCATGATTTGGATATTCTATCAGGATGTTATGATGGATCGAAAATGGCTAGTGGAGCAATTTTGACAGAATTTTCTGATGCACTTTAGAAGCTCATATCTCGGGATATATAAAGATTTATATTCCATAAAACCTATCAAATTAAAGATCTTCGAGTCTAGTTTCTAAATCTTCAAACCTTTTGTCATTTGAATATTTATACAAGACGGTATGGGTGTTTAAACAGAAGGTGTCTGACAAGGGAAAATTTTAATAGGATGTACAACTTGTATAGCACAAGTGCAAGGTACAACTCGACGAAGCTCAGACAGATTCTTTAAACACGGATTTGGCTTATTTCTTTCATTTCTTTCATTTTGCTAAGATGATTTTGGAGAGAATTTCAATGGGGATTTCATCAAGCATCAAAGGTGAGTTGTTTCTACTTATTTCCAAGTTAAATACATGATTATTATGTGAAATTAACCTAGAAATTCATGGAATTAAGTCTAAAATTGATAAACTAGGGCTTGGGATTTTGAGATTTAAATATGGAATTTGGAGGGTCAAATGGACTCCGATTTTGGTAAATTTTATATGTACGGACTCGTGGCGAAACGAAGAATCTGGTAATGTGAATTTTGTAATTTTTCGACAAGTGGGCCAGGGGCTCGGGTTTTGCCAGTTTTGAGATTTCTACTATTTCTCGATTGTTTTCAATTTGGTATTGTTCCCTTAGCATATTGTGATATATTCGCTCTGATTTTGGCTAGATTCGACGCGCGTGGAGGCCGATTTGAGGGGCCAAGGCGTCGCGAGATAGGGATTTCACCGGTTCGAGGTGAGTAATGATTGTAAATGATAGTCTTAGGGTTTGAAACCCCGGATTTGCACATCATAGTGCTGTATTGAGGTGACTTGCACGCCGGACAGCGAGCGTGAGATAGAGCACCATTGGGGATCGTGACTTGGTCCATCCCGGTTGATGAAATTGTTACATATTTGACTGAAACCACTTGTTATCATCATAATATGGGCTGATTGCCATGTTTTGGGCTTCTTGCCGATTATTTGAATCCTTCAGGGATTAATATTACTGTTTTTGCATTACTTTGCATATTATTTGATCTCAGTCCAGGGTTTTAATACTGTTTTGCTAACTCAGCCATTTTTCCAAGATTTGAAAACTCAAACAAGATTTTATTAATGTTTTGAGTTGAGAACCATTGTTTTAATATTGCCCAAGTGGCTTATGTGCATTTCTGGACTGATCATATATCGGGCTACACGCCGCAGCAGTGTTATAGTGATTTCTGGATATATGGTTGGCTCGAGCTGTGCGCCGCAGTGGTATTGTACTGATATTAAAGTCGGGGACCTGGTTGGTGCCACGAGATGGCTTGATTATTTGCGCTTGGACTGTAGAAGCCCCTCTGGAGTCTGTACACACCCCCCGTGAAAGTCGTCGATGTTAAATATGGATGGCTTGGGCTGCACGCTGCACCGGTCATATGCATTGAATTGCACTCATGCATGGGTTCCTATTTGTATTACGTGTCATGACATTCAGCACTCTTATTTCATTGGCATCCATGCTACTTCTTGTACTATTTACCAGATACCCTGCTGTTATTTGTTAATGGAGTGTTGCGCTCGAGGGGCTGACTTACGTGCTGACTTGCACTATCTGTTTCGCATTCATTTGCTTAACTATTGAAAAAGATATTTTCAAAAGAGGTTTTTAACTGAGCCACATAGATTTTCTAAAGGATTTCACGGTTTTACTATTTTCTCAAAGGGGTACACGGTATTATATAGCATGATGACTTGCTTTACTTGGTTTCTTGCTGCTCAGTTATTATTTACCTTTATTACTCACTGATTTGGAGTACTCACTTTACTCCCTACACCTCGCATGCAGATACAGGTATTGGTTACCTGGTAGCGGGTTTGAGCTGGTTGAGGATTTGCTATCGTAAGCTGAGGAAGGTGACCGCAGGCGTTCATAGCACCGGACTTCGTCTTTTGATTCTAAATTTTATTCTGTATATTATTGGCCATGTAGTCGTGTTCAGACTTCCTTAGATGCTCGTGACTTGTGACACCCCGGTCGGATTGTATTGGGTTGAAATTTCATTAATTAATATCATTAATTCATGTTCGAATTGTTGTATAACTGATTAACTGCATAAAAGTGGTGTCCTGAAATGGTCTGGCTGGCCTTGTCTTCATGAGAGGCGCCATCACGACCGAAGCGGGATTTGGGTCATGAAAAGTTGGTATTAGAGCCTAGGTTACTAGGTCTCGCGAGTCTTGAGCTTTTTTAGTAGAGTCTCGTGGATCAGTACAGAGACATCTGTATTTATCCTCAAGAGGCTGTAGAAACTTTAGGAAAAACTTCATATTCTTGAATTCTTGTCGTGCGTGCTTGATTCAGCTTGAAAAAAAGTAAGTCTTACAATTCCTTCCACGTGATCGTATACACAAACGAGCGCTCAGTATCAGATGTGCCCTGATAGCTTGTAATTCCCCGATCGAGGGGCGAGACGTAATCGTTGGGAGTTTGATGTTAGGCCAGTCTGGAAGACTTGAGGCCGGATCTTTGCCAATGGCTTAAGCACCGAGGTGCTAATTGTGCGAGCAAGTGTTTTGAACTTATATGTCCAGTATTGTCCCTATTAGTGGGAATGATGGTTGGATAGCTACGTGAGGAGCATGTTAGTACTGCGAGATATATCTATATGACTTGGAAGTGACGAGGAAGGTCTACCGGATGATAGATGAACTATTGAGTGTATGATTTCTATTGTGACAGGATGTGTAGCCCCAAGTTGTGGGCGCGTGAAGAATCTTTTCATGTCTCCTGTTTGGAGTGAAGTAAATTTCATGTTACGGTATGAGTTTAGACTCTAGAAAACTAAGTGATTGTGTAATGTGTATGACAGTGGAAGGTATACAAAAATATTAATTGGAGGCAAAGCAGGTGGGTTATCTCATGCGGAATAATCTACGTAGGTGTGTTCCTTATAATGTTGAGTAGAGAGTTTCTTTTCTACTAACAGGGTGTATGTGTTGAGATTTGAATTTGACTCTAATTGAGAAAGTTTAGTTGATTGTCACGAGAATGAAGGTGAGCTTAGTAGTGGAATTGAGGTATTTTGTGGTTTGTGTTACCTAAGCTTGTGAAGAATTTTTGTTGAACTAGCTGTAGTAATATGGCAATATTCTTGAGTTTGATGACCTGCGTGGCCTGGTTGAATTAGAGGAATTTAGTTCTGATAGCTTGATTGGGCGAAAATGGATTTCCAAGTGTTCTTGATGGTTTCTACCATGGTTTAAACCAGATATTTTCTATCGGTATGGGGAACATGTTGTGTATTGTGATTTCCTGTATATTTCTTCATTATTGATGGGGTACGAAGGTTTTGGAGCGAGGTTCTATTTAATGTGGAGTTTCCTACTGGTACTTGGTTGGTTTGAGTGGTTATGGTGATTGGTGATCGAGAATGGTGTTGCGAGTATACGAGTTGTGTATTATGTTATGCGATTATATCTAGGGTTATTGTTATGGCTTGACACAGCTTGTTCGGACTTATACTGTGTGTGTATGTGAGATTCGGGTCTTGAAAAGAATTCTGGATGTTAGAAATTGGGCTCCAAGGATTTTGGGGTAAGGTTAAAGTAATGTTTATTATTCACTACAATGGGTTTAATGTGTTTTGGAATAATTGATTCTACTTTTTTTTTTTATGAATTATATGCCCTACCGGTATGAGGGTTCGTTATGTGCTATGAAAAAAAAATGTTTACGAAATTTATTGAGAAGAAGAAAGAAAGGAAATTGAAAACTGCAGTTGGCACAATGTGAAATATTTAAACCGGGCTGCAAGCCGCGGTGGAGGTTATGTAAGGACGAGGTCCTTGTGGTAAATATTTATGAGTTTAAAGTTTTCCTTTGTAAAGTTTAATTCGTACGATAATATTAAAAGGGAGTCATGCCAGTTAGGTTGATTTGATAATTCTTGTATATTTTATGTTCATATTCAGCCATTTTCGTACTGTAAACATTGAGTTTTAGCTTATGAGATGAGTTCCCAGGTGGCGTTAAATGTGACTCATTAATCCGAGTAAGTAATAATGAGGTCTTCATGCCTCACATTCTGTTGTCATTATTGTGAAAATTTGAAATGAGGTGGTGGTTAATATGAGATTTATTGATAATGATGGAATTATTTATGAACAACTATTAAGACCAGAAATGTGGTTATGATCATACAAATGATGCGTTTCATGTCAAGATATCATTGTGATAATGTCGGGCTTGTAATGCGGAGATTAGTGTTATTGATATACTTGTGGTACTTGTTGGGTTGTGGACATGTTGTTAGGAGTTGTTTTGGTGTTACTTTGACAGGTGGATAGGCCCAATTACAAGGGAGACTCTGCCGAAATATTTGAAAAATATGGGAGTTAGTCAAATTTTGGGGACTTAAGAAAGTTGAAATGTTGGAAGAATATCTAAGATTTATATGAAGTCGTTCAGTTCATTTGGTTGTGGATTGTGGGGTGTTGTCCCGGCTATGGTGGTAGTTCTTGCATATTATGAGAATAAATGACTTATTACGGGTCCAGGAAAGGCTATCAGCCTAGTTCAGTGCGAGCAGAATTGACCTTAAGTGGGTGAATGGATTTAAATAGGATGATGGGCTTCATGTGAGTCAGATGTGTTCATTTCACTATAGCGCTCCTCAAGAAGGGGTGTTGGAATATCATATGTTGTTCAGTGTTTGTCAATTCATGTAATTTTATGATTGTGCCATGTGTGCTGTGAAACGGCTCGATAAATTCCTATTCCCTAGGGAACAGTCCATATTAGTTGTGTGAGTTGAGCAGTCCATTCCTGAGTCATTTCCTTATGTATCTTGTTCGCGTTATGGCCTATTGGCGCATTTTTGCATCATGTGAGACCGTTGGTCATTGTTTGTTGTGATTGGTTGACTGAGCAGCCCGTACTAGGTGAGGCGAGACTATTGATATCGGGGATCATTGCAATGGGATTATGTGAGGTATATTACAGGGCAGTTACCAGTATTTGGGTAGTAATGAGGTGATGAATTTAGTCAAATAGGAGAGAATTAATGTTGGGTTAACTCTGCAATAGGTTAGAAATTTCTGCACATCTCCTCCGTTGTGGTTTTATTGTCAGCATTATAACAGAATGTATAGGTATATCATCATAAGCATTGGGAGTATCAGAGTCGTGGAATTTTGGCTATTAAGGTTCATGGAGTGTCATTGTAGTTAGATGGTGAATTATGCGATATATGGTGCTAATTCAATAAAGGTACGCAGTCGTGTTCTGGTACCTCGTGTGGTAGTTGATACAGTGTTTATATTCAGGGAACAGGTCTGGCAGAGAATTTTAGGTGTTGGAATTGGGTTCTGAGCTTATTGTATGGATAAAAGAGGGTATCGGCATATTTGATCAAACTAATGTGTCCATATGAGTTGTGGTAGCACGGGCAGGTGCACGAGGTGTTAAACAGTGATTTCAGATAAGATAAGAGCAGTTCTTGGACCGTTCGAGGACGAACGTCTATTTAAGTAGGGGAGAATGTAACGACCCGATCACTCATTTTGAGCTCTAGCGCGTCATTCAGTAGTTTGAAGTCATGAACAGCTTCATTTCAGGTATATTGACTTATGCGTATGGTCAGAGTTGAATTTCGGGAAATTCGGAGTCAAATTGGAAAGAAAATTTTCATTGCGGCAGCCTTAAGTTGAAGAAAATGGCTAAGATTGGAATTTTGAGTAAACAACCTCGGAATCGGGATCTGAAAGTTCTAGCAGGTTCGTATGATGATTTCGGACTTGGGCGTATGTCCGGATTTGGTTATGGATAACCCTTGAGCATTTCGGCGTATAATTGTTGAAGTTAGCATTTTAGAAGACATTCATAAATTTGGGTTGGAAGGCATTTCACAATTATAGATGTCCGTTTAGGATTCCGAGTCTGGGAATAGCTCTGTATGGTGATTCTGGAGTTGGCAGCACGATCGGAAGTGAATTCGGATGTCCGGCGGTCATTTTGAAGTCATTTGGCTAAATATAGAAATTTGAAGGTTTTTTGAGAAAATTCGACCGGAACTGGAAATTTTGATATCGGGGTCGGAATGCGATTCCAAAAGTTGGGGCAAGTCTGTAATGTCGAATGTGACTTGTGTGCAAAATTTGAAGTCATTCCGGAATGATTTTGGTAAGGTTTGAGACACTTAGTCTCTTTTAAGGAATCTTAAGTTGGAAAAGTCAACCGGATATTGACTTATGTGTTATAGGGCTCGAAATGCGAATTTTATGGTTCGTATAGCTTTGTTAGGTGATTTGGGACTTAGGAGTGTGTCCGGAATATTTTTGTGATGACCGGTGTAGAATTAAGCTTGAATTGGCAAAGTTAGTATTAAGGCGAATTCCGGTTGATAGGTGAGATTTTGATCTGAGAGTTGAAATGGAATTCTGAGGGTTGATGTAGCTTCTTTATGTCATTTTGGACTTGTCTGCAAAATTTGAGGTCATTCGGACTAGTTTTGACGTGTCTCGGCATCGGATGTGGAAGTTAGAAGTTTCAAAGTTCATAGGCTTGAATCGGATGCGAATTTGGTGTTTTGATGTTGTTTTGAGCATTCCGAAGGTTGGAACAAGTTTGAATGATATTATGGAATATGTTTCCATGTTTGGTTGAGGTCCCAGTGGCCTCGGGTGAGTTTTGGGTGGTTAAACGGACTATTTCATCTTAAAAAAATTGCAGATTTTTCTTTTGCTTCAGTTGTGCACCAGAAAATTTCTGGTGCGAGAAGACCAATTCGGAAGCTCATATCTTGCAATCGATAAGGAATCAGAAAAATTACAAAACATGAAAGTTGTAGCCCTTGCATTCTAATTTATAGAAAATGAAACCATTCATGATTTCGATATTCTATCAAGAAGTTATGATGGATCGAAAATGGCTGGTGGAGCAATTTTGATAGAATTTTCTGATGCACTTTAGAAGCTCATATCTCGGGATATATAAAGATTTATGTGCCGTACAACCTATCAAATTAAAGATCTTCGAGTCTAGTTTCTAAATCTTTAAACCTTTTGTCATTTGGATAGTTATACAAGACGGTATGGGTGTTTAAACAGAAGGTGTCCGTCAAGGGAAAATTTTAATAGGATGCACAACTTGTATAGCACAAGTGCAAGGTACAACTCGACGAAGCTCGGGCAGATTCTTTAAACACAGATTTGACTTATTTCTTTCATTTGGCTAAGATGATTTTGGAAAGAATTTCAAGGGGGATTTCATCAAGCATCAAATGTGAGTTGTTTCTACTTATTTTCAAGTTAAATACATGATTATTATGTGAAATTAACCTAGAAATTCATGGAATTAAGCCTAAAATGGATTTTGAGATTTAAATATGGAATTTGGAGGGCCAATGGACTCCGATTTTGGTAAATTTAATATGTATGGACTCGTGGCGAGACGAGGAATCCGGTAATGTAAATTTTGTAATTTTTCGAGAAGTGAGTCCGGGGCTCGGGTTTTGCTAGTTTTGAGATTTCTGCTATTTCTCGATTGTTTTTGATTTGGTATTGTTCCCTTATCATATTTTGATGTATTTGCTCTGATTTTGGCCAGATTCGACGGGCGTGGAGGCCGGTTTGAGGGACCAAGGCATCGCGATCTAGGGATTTCACCGGTTCGAGGTGAGTAATGATTGTACATGATAGTCTGAGGGTTTAAAACCCCGGATTTGCACATCATAATGCTGTATTGAGGTGACTTGCACGTCGGATAGCGAGCGTGAGATAGAGCACCGTTGGGTATCGTGACTTGGTCCATCCCGGTTGATGAAATTGTTATACAGTTGACTGAAACTACTTGTTATCATCATAATATGGGCTGATTGCCATGTTTTGGGCTTCGTGCCAATTATTTGAATCCTTCAGGGATTGATATCACTGTTTTTGCATTACTTTGCATATTATTTGATCTCAGTCCAGGGTTTTAATACTGTTTTGCAAAATCAGCCATTTTTCCAAGATTTGAAAACTCAAACAAGATTTTATTGATGTTTTGAGTTGAGAACCATTGTTTTAATATTGCCCAAGTAGCTTATGTGCATTTCTGGACTGATCATGAATCGGGCTGCACGCTGCAGCAGTGTTATAGTGATTTCTGGGTATATGGTTGGCTCAGGCTGCGTGCCACAGCAGTATTGTACTGATATTGAGGTCGGGGGCCTGGTTGGTGCTACGAGATAGCTTGATTATTTGTGTTTGGGATGTAGGAGCCCCTCCGGAGTTTGTATACACCCCCAGTGAGCGCCATCGACGTTAAATATGGATGGCTCGGGCTGCACGCCGCAACGGTCATATGCTTTGCATTGCATTGCACTCATGCATGGGTTCCTGTTTGTATTACGTGTCATGACATTCAGCACTCTCGTTTCATTGGCATCCATGCTACTTCTTGTACTATTTACCAGATACCCTAGTGTTATTTGTTAGTGGAGTGCTATGCCTGAGGGGCTGACTTACGTGCTGACTTGCAATATCTGTTTCGCATTCATTCGCTTAACTGTTGAAAAAGATATTTTCAAAAGAGGTTTTTAACTGAGCTAGATAGATTTTCTAAAGGATTTCACGGTTTTACTATTTTCTCAAAGGGGTACACGGTATTTTATAGCATGATACTTGCTTTACCTGGTTTCTTGCTGCTTAGTTATTATTTATCTTTATTACTCACTGAGTTGGAGTACTCACTTTACTCCCTGCACCTCGCATGCAGATGCAAGTATTGGTTACCCGGTAGCAGGTTTGAGATGATTGAGGATTTGCTATCGTAAGCTGAGCAAGGTGACTGCAGGCGTTCACAGCACCGGACTTTGTCTTTTGATTCTAAAATTTATTCTGTAATTTTATTGGCCCTGTAATCGTGTTCAGACTTCCTTAGATGCTCGTGACTTGTGACACCCCGGTCGGACTGTATTGGGTTGAAATTTCATTAATTAATATCATTAATTCATGTTCGAATTGTTTTATAACTGATTAACTGCATAAAAGTGTTTTCCTAAAATGGTCTGGCTGGCTTTGTCTTCACGAGAGGCGCCATCACGATCGGAGCGGGATTTGGGTCGTGACAAATCCCCCCTCTTTCTAATTTTCTCTCAAACTCCCTCTGAAACCCTAGCCACCATCTTCAACCACCACCTAAATCGCTTGAATCCATGGCTTCCAAAGCCATTAAAGGCTTGTACCTGCTACCTATGACTCCTCCATGCTCGATTATCATGGTCTCAAGGCCAGACCTTGAAGAAGCTTGGTCTAGACCTTGGGTGCTTCCAGTTCTATGGCTATCTCCGGTCATCTCCGACCTTGCTCCGGCCAGCCATGGCTATTCAAGCCTGCTTTAGGTTTCTCTTGCTTAGATCAATGACCTTCCAAGCCTTTCTCACCATCTAGGTTCTTCTGAAACCCTAACCTCCGAGGATCTTCTGATTCTTTTAGATTCGTTGTATATCTGTGTTTTCTCTACGCTCTTAAATTTTTTCTCATAGTTTCTTTCAAAACTTCACTTTCAAAACCTTTGTCTTTTCTGATTTAGGGTTTTTCGTTACTTTATTTTGAAGCTTTTCTGATTTTTTAAACATGTCTATTATGTTTCTTATGTTGTTCTTCTACTGTGTCTCTTATGTTGTTCTTCTATTGTGTTGCTTTTCTACTGTGTTTCTTTATGTTGTTCTTCTACTGGAATATGCATCTTAAAAGTCTTAGTTCCTTTTTGAGATTTCTGAACGTATTTCGTTAGTATTTGTGCCTGATTTACTTGTTTTCATCTCTATACTCGATTGATGGGGAAAGCCCTAAATTTGGGGATTCATTCGAGTTTTGAGACTATTTGCTATGTGATTTGCTTGTTCTTCATCTCTGAACTTGTTTGGTTTCAAAGCCCTAATTTCATTAAACCTATTCGAGTTTCTGAAAGTTGTTTCATCTATTGTTCGATTGAATTTCTGAATCTTTTATTTCTCTATATGATTCTAACTTCTTGCTAAACATTATAAGGTCTTTTACTTCACCCTTTGGCATGCTGTTTGATACTTTCTCTTCTCTGTTACTGACTAACTGAAATCGGCCTATGTGACTACCTGTGTTTGCTACTATAAAATGTTTCTCTTTGTCCTAAATTCAACCTTGCCTACTTAATACATATATACTCTTTTATATGTTGAGTTTCCCTCTAAAATGACCTTCAATTTGAGACTGATTTCAGACCTCCTTGTGTAAGTCTGATTGATTCTTTCCTTGTTTTACTGATTTCCCTGATTCTTGGGTTGATCTGAGAACTTTCCCTTAGCCTTTCGATTCTCCCATTTCTGACTTGGTTTATTTATAATTTCAAATCCCTGACTCTTTGATTTACTATGCACTAGTTGGTTTATTCTGTTTCTTACCTTATTTGGTTAACCGTGTATTTCAAAGATTCTTCATTAATTCTTCCCTTAGTTAAACCCCTATGTGGTTACCCCTAGTTGCCTACTTTGCACAAGATGCTTACTTGATTTCTTTCCTTAAAAGTTTTCTGCCCATTACCATTTAAGTTTAAACTCCTTAATTAAAGGAAGTTCTTATACTGATTGATTTTTAATTGATACACAGTTCCACAATTATTTTCTGTCTGTTTTCACACTATAAATACCTGGCTTTTGAATTGACACAGAACACACGAACACTCTTAGTTTCTGAACTCTCAGTCACACTCAAAAACTATTCTCTTTTGTTACTTGTATTGTGGCCTGCCTTCAAGTCCTACTACTTGCTTTTACTGTATCTTGCTCTTTCAAACTGGTATGTTCTGATTAAGATTTCCAACACTACAACAATGTGTTTATTTAATACTTTTATCCTCTTGTCTGTATATTACTAGTGTTTAGTTCAGTACTTGTTTTAGCCTGCTAAATTTCTTTTCTGCCTACCCATGAATTTACCATGAATCCTAAACCCCTACCCCCAATGTGTGTGATGCTATGGTTTGTTGGACGCATGACGGTACTGGATATTATTGTCCATGACTCAAGATTGATCCTTGGGATCCTAACCTCTATGATTTTTTGCTATTGTATGTTCTGGTAGGCTTATAGGCATGCCAGCATCTCCATTGCTGTGCATGCCCAAAGATTACCCTTGCTAAGCATAGGCTATTTGCAACTTCCCTACCCCCTAAGCCCCCTTTAAATGAAGTTATTAACTTGTTTGTGGCTGTTTACCTCTTCTTTTATACCCTCAGAACTCTATTTCTTCACCTGCATTCTCTCTTAGACTTTAAGTTCTGCCCCCCTCTTATGAGCCTTGCCTTGGGACCCATTGAGCCCCCTCTGAACATGGACACTTAAGGGCTGGCCCTTCCACACTGCTCTTATCCTTATTCTGGTGATACAATTTGGGTGTGAGCACTGCTCGAAGTCCCATTGAGGCTCTTGGGGAACTCTGACACACTCAAATTGGAGAAAAGCTTTGGATCAGTGGTCTTTGAGTTGGTCTATCTCATAATTCAGACAGGAAGTCAGAATCGGGCTTCCTCTTGTTGTATTTTCTTTGTACTTTTGATTTAATTTATTATTTTTGGTTTGTAATAAGTTGTAATGAACATTTGGGACCGGTTAGTGAAAAAAGGTGGGTAACTATGCATGCAAAAAGTTAGAAATCATATCTATAGGTCTATTCTAATTCTGCATACTCATTACATATAGAAACCATGTCTATAGGATGTTCTAATTCTGCATATTCAAATACATATAGAAATCATGCCTATAGGTGTATTACAATTCTGCATAATCAAATACATATAGAAATCATGCCTATAGGTCTATTCTAATTCTGCATATTCAATACATGTAGAAACCATGTCTATAGGATGTTCTAATTCTGCATATTCAGTTACATGTAGAAACCATGTCTATAGGATGTTCTAATTCTGCAAAGTCAGTTACATATAAATAGCATGCCCATAAGGTTTTAAACAAAGTTTCACCTTCTGATACTATCCATAAGTTTTAAAACAAGTTTTGCATTTAGATATCATGTTCATATGTTTTAAAACAAGTTTTGCATATTTAGACACCATTCCTATAGGTTTAAAACGATTTCTCCATTAGATACCATGTCTATAGGTTCGAAAACAAGCTTCTACACCTAGATGCTACGTTTATAAGGTTTAAAATTAGCAATGTATAGAAAGCATGCCTATAGGAGTTTCTAAATGAATCTGATTCATTTCACTCAATGTTAGATCTAAGAACCAGTAATTATTTGTACTATCACTTGTAGAGCCTATAATCAATCTGTTAATTCTGCCTCTCTTTTGATAATCTGAGTCCTTTACTTAACCAAAGTTTAGCAAGCATGCCTATATGATTTCAAATAATTTGTCTCGAGTGTTACTGTCTTATCACCTTCTTAACTAAGTACATATCATGTCTATATGACCCCGTCTTAACACTTAGACAAGCCTTAGGGTAATGACTACAAACTGAATTTGTTTCCATTAATAATTACAACCAGCAGGCAGGCCTGATTTGGGCATCAACATTGAATTATGTAATAAACCAGTCGGCCTTAACTTTTAAACTCTCCCTCATAGTTGGGTTTTAATCAGACCTAAACAGTATGTGAAAGTCATGCTAATTATGTGCTTTTCTATTCGAGGAGGTATAACTGGGCCTCTGTTTGTTTATATGCTTCCCCTAAATGTGCAATATGTATTTTTTGTAAGTCGCCTTAGATTTTTACCTTTTGAAACCTCAAATAAGCCCAATATCCCTCCCCTTTTAGGATTAGTAGTCCTAAGCGCCTCCGGGACTGATAGGATTAGGATGGGTAATAGCATGCAATAAGTAATCGAGATCATCCATACTTTAAATACCTTAACGGGGTGGGAAGGGTAGATATGGATATGATGACCACGCGATAATGTCACGTGTAGCCCTCATTGAGGAGTAATTACCGGACATTGTGTGGGATGATCCATATTTTTAATAAACCTCCCTTTTCCTCTATTCTTTACTATTTTAGCATTGTAACTCTTTCTTTCAAAAATCAGCTTTTCTAATTGCCCTTCTCAATCTTGTCTACTTTCAAAGCTTTATGTGTTGAAATCCCCTCTTATTTTAGCCTCATTTGCTTATATGTTGATTGTACCCAAATTCACAATAATTATTTGGCCGGGGACCACACTAGTGAATTCTGAGGGGTGCCTAACACTTTCCCCTTAGAATAATTTCAAGCCCTTACCCAATCTCTGGTTATTCAAGCAAGCTTAGAATCGAATCTTTATTGGTTTCCTAATGCACCCCAATCATTAGGTTGAAACTCTTCAAATGCAAACCCAGTTCACAAAAGGAACAAGTTGTCCCTCCAAATTCCATAAACCCGATTTTGCGAGAAAAAGGGGGCGCAACAACACTCTCCATAAGGCCCACTAGACGAACCACAGCATCCTAAAGTACTGAGGTGGCGATGAACCCCTCTAGGACCTGAGTTGGTCCTGCTGGAACTGACTGGGCTGGAACCTCATCGTCAAACTCAATTTGATACTTTGTCGCTGGTGCTGATGCTCGAGCTCTTAGGCTAAGCCCTACCTCTTCCTCGGGCCGTAGCACGACCTCGAACTCTCCCCCTCGTAGGATCTGCTACTGGGGCCTCGGGATGCTGGTTAGCTGATGAAGCGGTATGTGTTCTTTCCAACTGCACAAGGACAGAGTGTAAGTTCAATTAGCATTGAGAAATCAAGTCGCACCACAAGAATGAGTAGATGTGAAGTTTTTCCTAACTATGTATCCTCTAGGAGATAAATACAGACGTCTCCGTACCGATCATTCATTCTCTACTAAGCTTGTCCATGAATTGTGAGACCTAAGGAACCTAGAGCTCTGATACTAACTTATCATGACCCGGATTTCCCACCCTCGAAAATCGTGATAACGTCTACTAGTGAAATCTAGGCAAACCAATTATTCCAATTACTTAACCTTTTTCATTTCTAATCCATTAACAATTGTGAATTAGCATTACACAAACAATGAAAATAATAAAGCGGAAGACTAAAATGTAACAATTTAATACTACCGATACAAATCCATAATAAAAGCTACCCAGAATTGGTGTCACAATCTCACAAACTGCCTAGGATTACTACAAATAGAGGTCAGGAAGATAAATATAAAGTTGTTTTTGGAATACATAAAGGAAACAGTATGTAAAGATAGAAGGAGACGCCAAGGCCTGTGGACGCCTGCAGGACTACCTTGGGTCGCCTGATGGACTGAAGGCAGCAACCTCACTGTGGTCCAAAAGCTGCAGCACCGGGATCCGCACACAGTGCAGAGTGTAGTATCAGCACAACCAACCCCATGTTCTGGTAAGTGCCTAGCCTAACCTCGGTGAAGTAGTTACAAGGCTAGGACCAGACTACCAAATATACCTGTGAAGTTAAATCATATACAGCAGAAAATAAAGGCAGGCATTTACAGTTAAAAGTAGGAGGGGGGCGGCGAACATCAGGTAACAACAGAAAACCAATAGAAGAATGTAAAGAGAACCATAAATCAATTATCAATAAGAATCAAGAACTCAATAACACGTACACGGCATCACCCTTCGTGCTCTTACTCTCATCCTCACCATGAAAATCAATATAATCGGCACGGCATCACCCTTCGTGCTTTTACCTCACATAATCACGGCACGGAATTATTCTTCGTGCATTATCACTCATATCATGGCACGAAATTGTACATCACGCGGCATGGCATCACACTTTGTGCTTTTACGTCACAATATCGACACGGCATCACCCTTCATGCATTAACACTCTCAAAATCATGCACGGCATCACCCTTCATGATTTACACTCTTCCTTACCCAAGAAACAATCACAAAGCAATTTGGGAAAGGAAATCAATAATCTCACAACAAGATCCCCACAAGGGAACAATAGCATAACAACAATATCTGGGCAAGGGAAACAACATCATGAGTAATAACATCCTGAAAAGGGAGATAATATCAAAAGCAATAACGTCTTGGTAAGGGAGACAATATCATAAACCTCTTCTCTTTTCCACAATTACGTCACAACTCAATTCTCAACTTGAGCCAATGCTCTACAATGTTCAATTATCATTAACACTTCCAAAGCCTTGTTCAACAATAGAAATCATAATAATAAGCATGAACAATATGAAACGGAATCATATTAATCATAGCATAAGACTTACGGGCATGCTTGACTCCGACACATAGATACTTGTCACCATACCTATACGTCATACTCAATAAATAACACATAGCAAATAAGATGCAACTCTAATCCTGTCACGACCCAATCCCAAACCGGGTCGTGATGGTGCCTCTCGTGAAGACAAGTCCATCCAGAACAATGCCAACACCTCTTTTAAAGCAATTAATTAATAGTAACAATTCTAACACATGCTTAATATGGCAAATAATGCGGAAATAGCGATAATAACTAGGGAAACCATCCCGACAGAGCCCAAACCAGGGTGTCACAAGCCATGAGCTACTATAGAGTTTGTAATGAGTCTACGAATATAAAATCTGATACAATAGTCTGAAGGAACTCAAAAGATATAAAATAGGGGAGACAAGGGGCTACGGACGTCAACAGCTACCTCGTTACTCCAACTCACTACCAGGTCTGGAAAGAACCAGCGCTTAGGTGCAGACTCCTCTATGCCTGTATATGCACACATGGTATAGGGAGTAATGTGAGTACTCCGACCTAGTGAGTAATAATAATAAATAATAACCGAAGGCATGAAAACACAAAACTTCATAAAGCAATTCTATATCAGGCAGTATAACAGTAAAACAATAAAGAGTCAAATGAAATCTCCTTTTAAAAACCGGTAAATCAGGTAAAACAACAAGTAAATAGTGAGTAGAAATCTGCCCCTCGGGCCCAGTATCAATCGCTCAGAACAGTATCAGCCCCTCGGGCTTAGTATCAGTCACTCAACATAATATCATCCCCTTGGGCTCACTCTCATATCACGTGGGTACCCGCGCTCACTGTGGGTGTGCAGACTCCAGAGGGGCCTCTTACGGCCCAAAAGCTATATCAACATAAGACCTGAAAGCCTTCTCACATCACACTCGAGGCCTGAAAGCCTCCTCACATCACTTACAAGGCCTGAAAGCCTCCTCACGCCACTCCAGCCACCTCGTGGCATATAAATGTATCTCAGGCCCTCGGCCTCACTTAGTCCAGAAAACATCATAAGCCCCTCGGGCATCAATAGAATAGTAGTGCTCAGCCCAACAGCAGTGGAAATATCAATTAAGTCTCAAAAATTCAATTAAAGTGCCTGAGTTTGTAAAACAGTATAATCAACAGGACTGAGTTCAAGTAATATATCAAATAGTGAGGAAAGAGTGATAAAAATCCACAAAGGAATCAAGTAGTCAGCATGAAGCCCAAAATATGGCAAGAAGCCCAAATCATGTTGATAACCAACATATCTCAGTTAAATACGCGATAAAATAACATTCGGGATGGACCAAGTCACAATCCCCAGTAGTAAATAACCTCGCGCTCATCATAAGGCGCGTGTTTCACCTCAACATAGCACTACATTGTGCAAATTCTGGGTTTCAAATCCTCAGGATATCATTTACTATCATTACTCACCTCAAGCCAGCCAAAATCCTAGCTCGCTATGCCCTTGCCTCGCAAATCGACCTCCCGCGCATCGAATCTGATCAAAAACACAATGAAAACGTAACAATAAGGTAAGGGAACATACCCCAATCGAAAAGACTAGAAAAATATCAAAATTCACGAAATTTGCAAAACCCGAGCCTCGGACCTGCTTCTCAAAAATCAAAAAAATTAACATCATCAGATTCCTTATCTCGCCACGAGTCTATACATACCAAAAACTCCTAAATCCGAGCCCAAATGATCCATCAAATCCTACTTTGAAATATCAAATTCCAAGCCATAACTTTTCCCCCTTTTGATGAATTTTCATAAATTTCTAGGTTAATTCTACCATTAAATCATGTATTTATGTCATAGAACTCACCTCCAATCACACCCAGTCGAAACCACTTTCACTTCCCGTCCAAAAGCTCTCAAGGTTGTTCAAAAATGGTGGAAAAATACCTTAGCTCGCAGAACAAAATGAAACCTTAAAACCCTTTTTTTCTTTCCAGTCCTTTTCGCTTCTGCGGCCCGTACACCGCATCTACGGTTTCTGCTTCTGCGAAATTCCACCGCTTCTGCGGAGTTCCACTTAACCGCCTGGACCGCTTCTGTGATCTATATCCACTTCTGCAGACGCCGCATATGCGGACCACCATCCGCTTCCGCGAAAGTCTTCCAATGACCCAAAATCTGCACCTGCCACTCCCTTACCGCATTTGTGGAACCGCATCTGCTGCCCCTTTTCCGCACATGCGGAAATACTAGATACCAGCAACTTCAGAAATGCAACAAGTCCAAAATTCACCCCCGATGGCCATCCGAAATCACCCCGAGGCCCCCAGGACCTTAACCAAAAGTGCCAACCCATCCTAAAACATCATTCAAACTTGCTCCAATCATCAAAACACCACAAACAATACCAAAACCATCAAATTACATCGGATTCAAGCCTAAGTTCTTCTAAAACTTCCAAAATACGCATTTGATCAAAAACCCGACCAAAACACCTCCGAATGACTTGAAATTTTGCACACACATCCCAAATCACCTAACGAAGCTATAGCAACTCTCGGAATCCCATTCTGACCCTCGGATCAAAATCTCACCTGTCAACCGGAATTCGCCAAAATACTAACTTCGCCAATTCATGCCTAATTCTACACCGGATCTCCAAAACCAATTTCGATCACGCTCCTAAGTCACAAATCATCTCCCAAAGCTAACCGAATCACCGAAAATCACATCCGAGCCCTCTAACTCATAAGTCAACATCCAGTTGACTTTTTCCAAAATAAACCTTTCTTAAAGAGACTAAGTGTTTCATTTCCTTCCAAAACCAATCCAATTCGACTCATTCACCCAAGACTCTTATAATGAAACATAAGGAAGCAGAAAATGGGGAAAACAGGGCGGTAACTCACGTGACGACGGGCTGGGTCGTCACATCCTCCCCAACAAAAACAAATGCTCGTCCTCGAGCGGGTAAAGAAACATACCTGGAACCTCAAATAGCTGAGGATATCTGCTCCGCATCTCCCTCTCGGTCTCCTAAGTAGCCTCCTCCACGGGCCGACCTCTCCACAATACTTTCACCGAAGCTATATCCTTTGATCTCAACTTTCGAACCTGACGACCCAAAATAGCCACCGGCTCCACATCATAGGTCAAATCATCATCCAGTTGAACCGTGCTGAAGTCCAATACATGGTACGGGTCCCCAACATATTTTCGGAGCATAGAAATATGAAATACCGGATACACGCCTGACAAGCTGGGTGGCAAGGCAAGCTCATAAGCCACCTCCCCAATCCTCCTAAGTAGCTTAAAAGGTCCAATAAATAACGAACTCAGCTTCCCTTTCTTTCCAAACCGCATAACGCCCTTCATGGGCGAAACCTTTAGCAAGACCTTTTCACCAACCATATAAGACACATCTCGAACCTTCTGGTCTGCATAACTCTTCTGACGTGATTGAGTTGTACGAAGCCTCTCTTGAATCAGCTTCACCTTCTCTAAGGCATCCTGAACCTTCTCTAAGGCATCCTGAACCAACTCTGTCCCTAATAGACTAGCCTCGTCGGGCTCGAACCAACCCACTGTAGATCTACACTGCCTCCCGTACAACGCCTCATACGGAGCCATTTGAATGCTCGACTGATAACTGTTGTTGTAGGAAAACTCTGCAAGCAGCAAAAAATCATCCCAAGAACCTCCAAAATCAATAACACAAGCACGCAACATGTCCTCCAATATCTGAATAGTACGCTCGGACTGCCCGTCCATCTGAGGATGAAATGTTGTGCTCAACTCTACCTGCGTACCCAACTCTCGCTGAAATGTCCTACAGAACTGAGAAGTAAATTGAGTACCTCTATCTGAAATAATAGATAGTGGAACACCATGCAATCGAACAATCTCCCGAATAAAGATCCCTACCAGCCGCTCTAAAGAATAGGTAGTACATACCGGAATGAAGTGCGCGAACTTGGTCAGCCGATCCACAATCACCCAAATCGAATCGAACTTCTTCAAAGTCCGAGGAAGACCACTCACAAAAACCATAGTTACTCTCTCCCACTTCCACTCGGGAATAATCACCCGCTGAAGTACGCCACCCGGTCTCTGATGCTCATATTTTACCTGCTGACAGTTGAGACACCGAGCCACAAATCCTACAATGTCTCTCTTCATTCTCCTCCACCAACACTGCTGCCTCAAGTCCTGATATATCTTTGCGGCACCCGGATGAATGGAATACCGCGAGCAATGGGCCTCCTCTAATATCAACTCCCGAAGCCCATCCATATTGGGCACACAAATCCGGCCCTGCGAGCCAGGCTTCGCAATTGCGAAGCCTGTAGACCTGCAACACACAACAATTTTGTTAAGTCCAATTTCACTTCGTGGCTATCCAAAACTCACCCGAGCCCTCGGGGATCCAAACCAAGCATGCATACGAACCTAAAACATCATGTGCACTTACACGTGCGATCAAACTGCCAAAATAACATCTTAAACAACGAATTTAGCATCAAATCAATGAAAATCTCAAGAACTTTCAAAGTTTTAAATTTTACAATTAAGGGTCTGAATTACGTCATATGACCTCCGTTTCTTACCAAATTTTACAGGCACGACTTAAATACCATATAAAATATGTGCCGGGCTTCGAAACCAAAATACGGGCTCGATACCACCAGATTCAAACACTTTCAAATTTCCAAAAACTCTTAAAATTTCAGTTAAACAATTTTCTTCAAAAATTCATTTCTCGGGCGTGGAACCTCGAAATTCATTTTCGGGCATGCGCTCAAGTCCCATATTTTCCTGTGGAACCTTCGGGGCCGTCAAATTACGAGTCCGAATCCGTTTACACAAAATATTGACCGATGTCAACTTAAATTAAATTTTAAAGGCCAAATTAGCATTTTCATCAAATTTCCACATAATTGGGATGTGCCTTTATGTGATTTGAGTGCGTGTACTCTTTGATCAAAGCTTTAATTGCTTATTTTCATCTAATAAAATTGTCGTAGTTATTTGCTTTATGTGTTACTTCTATGCTTTGGAGAGTGAACATATTTGTATAAAGAAAGCAAATCAACAACTGCAAATTTTTCATGAAATGATGGACAAGCTGCAAATTCTCACCCGAAAGAGCAGTATCAACATTTTTACGTCAGATACCAGAAGTTGTAGCAAGCTGAAGATACGAACAACTGCATAGCACAAGTTGCAGTAGAACTATAGAATAGTTTTGTCGATCCCAAGTCAGTTGTCATGTTTCGCTTCATAAGAATTCAAACTATGTGAACTTTGACCAACATTTTAAAATGTATTTTCTTCATCGTATTAACAAAAAAAAAAATAGGAAATTTTAGTACTTGTTGTACATTTGAATATTTAAATTTTAATTGTAAAATATTGAGTTAATCTAATCTAATCTAGCCTCGAAGATTAACTAGTCAAATTGACTCTCGAGAAGCGAAACATGACAACTAATTTGGGACAAGAAAGTACAACAAATTTCTTTTCAATTTGTCTCAAATTCCAGTAACTCAAGATTTAAGTGGACATGACCATACATGAAAGAAGCAATGAGCTCCAAATCTCAGTATCTAGTTGCATATGCATCTCAGCCATAAGATTTAAGGCATCAACAAGCTATCTTACACATAAGGCTTTCTTTGCTAAGATCAGCAGGTGATGCAGCACTCTTAGACAACAAATCAGTTGATGAGATCCATCCACAAGTCGGAATCCTTAATACATAATCACACCCCATTTTTCTTGTAAAATTATTATGCGGCGCCCAGTTTTTCGCGACCTATTGAATTTGTATTCACTTTTTTAAAGAAAAGTAACTTATGCCCAATTTTTGGATAACTTCAAATACATATACTTTTCTCATCTTCTTTATTGTTGTTTTCTTCTTCTTTGTTCTTAGAGTTTCTTCTTTTTCTTCTTAGATGCAACATGGATTTGTTAAATTTGTTATTGTTTTGATAATTTGATGATTAAGATATGTTCTTTATGTTATTTTAAAGTTATGTTTCAAATTTGAGCTTATTTGGAGTATATTTGGGCATTGAATCGTGTATTGGATTATTAAAATTCGAAAAATAATTTTATGTTTCAGAACATAAGATTTGAAATCTGAAGCCGCATTCAATATATTAAATTACTTAAGATTCGAATTTCTGAAGTTGCATTTGAAAGATAGAAAAGCTTCGGATTTGATTTTTGAAGTTGCATTGAAAGATTGGATTACTTCATATTCGAGTTTCTGTAGTTGCATTTGAAAGATAGAAGAACTTCATATTTGATTTCTGAAGTTGTATTGCAGAGATTGAACTACTTCAGATTCGAGCGAGTATACTTTACTAAATTTTATGCAATGCGGGTATATATTTAATTGTGGCTCCAAAACTGAGTATATATGAAAATGCACCATTTTTCTAATCTTTGTCCGTCCCTCAAACAAATTTGTTTTTTATTCTTTCTACTTCTAATATAAGCATTTCACTTTTCTAACTTTTTGAGATGCTAAAAAATCTTTTCAAAAAATAACTTTTCATATTTTTATTTTAATAATAGAAATAGTTCATTCAAAAACATAAAGTTAAAATTAGAAAATAATATCGTAAAAAAAAGAAAAAAAATAAAGGTACGCGAAAATGAAATTTAAAAATCAATAAAATAGGTATATATACTAATTAGTAAGAGACAAAACCTTAATTTACTCATCTCATATAAACAAGGAATTTTTACCTCCTATAGCAAAGGTTGATACCTTATTTATTTTAAATAAATACCCTTTTAAAAAATTATATTTCATAGCTACCTTTTAATTTTTATATCCAAATATCTATTTATGGTTACCTCCTACCCTTAAGTCATAAAATACTCTTTGTATTATTTTTTCTCTCTCATTTTTTCAGATTTTTGCTACTTTCTTCTCCTCTTTTTCTTCCTTGTTATTTCCTTGTACGCCACCAAAACCTATAAGCTTTCTCCTTCTTCTTGCTTTTTACTTTCAGAAAATCAGAAAAAGCCCCAAATTCAAAAAATGGCATCTTTCGCAAAGGCACCACCGGGGAACGAAGTAGCAGGGGCAAAGATCTTCAAGACCAAGTGTGCTCCAAATTTTGGGAGTTTCGAGTCAGAATCATGACCCTCTTGACGAGACGATATTAGGGTTGTTCTTGAACAAAGATGATGGAGTTTGGGGCTGAGCAACTTGAAAGAGTTGAGGGTTTTTGCTCGACGGCGGATTCGTCGGAAATTAGGGTTTGTTCTTGAACAAAGACGACGGAGTTTGGAACTGAGCAACTTGATTTTCTATTAATATATTTTAATGTATTTTCAACGTATCATGTTGCATTTTCATATATTTTCGTTGTATTCATTGTCTTTTTTTTTCATTGTAATTCAATGTATCTCGCTGCATTCCATATATTTCATTGTATGCACTATCCTTTTTTTATTGTATTTCAATATATATCGTTGTTTTCTATGTATTTCATTATATTCATTGTCTCGCTATATGTCATGAATGTATTCATATATTTTTTTTAATTAATATAATTTATGTATTCAGATGTATTATATAATTTTTCTGAAGATTGCTATGTTTTAGGGGTATTTTTCGGTTGAGAATCGTTTTTTATAACTGAAAATACAAAATTTGTGTATTATAATTGAGTTTGTTGAGTTATATTAGGAGTCTATTATCGATTCACTTTCCATTTAAAAGCAGTGTAATCCCATGTTTCACGTCGTGAATACAGTCGAATACAATCATCTGTCCAGCTATAATCCCATGTTTCACGCCATGAATATAGTCGGATACACTCGAATACAACAGCTGATTAGCTGGGCTTCCCTGATTCACGCCTATTTTTGCTATTATATTCATGAATACAGTAGCTTAAATACATTTAATACATCTTATAACAACAAAAAATATATCTACAATCCGTAATATTGCAAATGATATCTATAGATAGTTAATTATCACTAAAAGATAGTGATTTATAAAATTTCTCCATAAACAACTAGTGGCGAAGCCACATCCAAGGAAGGGGATTCAATTAAATTCTCGTGACATAAAGGGAATGGAATTCATAAATTACTTTAGGTCGCATGTTCTATTTTTCCGGATTACCTAGTTAAAATTTATGGGGTCGCCTTCGTAAACAAACTCAACCAAATCTAAAAGAATTGAAATTATTTATGTATGATAATTATAAAAATTATATTTTATCTATAGTATTATATGAAGTATGAAGCTCCAACACAAAATGTTGATCGGCCTTTCTTATATAAGTGCATTAGATATTGAATAAAACTGTAATTACGGTTAATCATTAGAAAATTTTGTTTTTTATTCATATTTGAACATTTTATAATAGAAAATTATTTATCATGAGAAACTACCATCTTTGTAAAAAAGCTACAATTAATTTTTGGAAACTTCATTATTTCCTTGTATTCAGTTTTTGACTCAGCTAATAAAAAACTAAATTATTTTCTTGTTTTGTCATGACATTTTAAATGTAGTAAATCTCCTTTTCAAGTTTTTAAGTTATTATTCTACTTTTCCAAGGTTTTAAGTTATTATTTTAATTTTATAAATTTTCAACGCTATAACTTTGCCTAATATTTTAGAACTTTATTAAACTGCTCAAATCTTTATAAGTGATAATATATAATCATAAACTACTCAAAGTTGTTAATAATAAGAATCAAGGTAGTGTATTGAAATAAATGAACTAGCGGTATGCATTTTAGTAATTGTATATAATCATAACATCAACTCAATACTTTTAACTATTAGGGATAGTTTATTCGTGACTCTCTGATCTCTCCTCAAATCTTCTCTTTAACGGCTCTATTTCAAGCGAGTTTTTGGACCACACTCTACCAGATAGAGCCACCGGGAAGCCTCCAACCGGCGCGTCTGGACAAGCAAAATCAGTCTAAAGGGGAGATTTCTCACATGCAAGAAAAATCCCCTAGGAAAATTCTCATATGCAGATAAAATTTCATCTCCATCAAGTTCATTTCCTATTGAAATTCAACAAGAGAAAGAGAAAGTGATAGTAGATACACAACTCATAATGGTATGCTTGTTGTCATCTTCAAAGCATCTGATTACTATGGGATTATGGCTAATTCTTGTAAGTTTACTATTGTGGGTCGATTCTCTTAGACCTCACCCCCAAATTGACAAAATTAGGTCAAGATTCAAAGAAATTATCTCTCTAAAAGAGTTAGTAAGAATTGGGATTTTTGATAATCACAATATTCTTATTGATCTATTCAATGAGGAAGATTGGAAAACTGTTTGTCGCAACCCGAATTTTTTACCATCGGGAGTCGTGATGGCGTCTACTCGTAAAAGCTAGGCAAACCAACCGATACATTCTAACACCTTGATTATTGACTCAAATAGTAATAAATTGCAAATAAATCTAAGCATGTATAAAATGCGGAAGTTCCATAATAACTTAAGTACAAAAACAAGGCTACCTAACGATCTGGTGTCACAATGTCACGAACATCTAAAGATTTCTACAAACATTGGATTAAAAGAAATACAATTGTTCTCGAAATGAAAAGAGAAATTATATCTAAAACATAAGGAAGGGGATTCTAGAGTCTACAAACGCCGGCAGATCTACCTCTGGTCTCCTTGGACTGAAGGCAGTAACCCAGGATCTACTCATGAGGTCCAGCACCGAAATCTGCACAGAAAGTGTGAGTGCAGTATCAGTACAACCGACCCCATGTACTAGTAAGTGTCGAGCATAACCTTGTGAAGTAGTGACGAGGTAGGACACGACAACCATATAAACCTTTGCAGTTAAATCATATACAAACAGAACGATAATAACAAAAAATAATAGATAAAGATGGGAAGGGGAACATGCTGCGGGGAATATCAAATTCTAGCAGCAATTCAGTAGAGACGCATAAAGAAAACTGTATTTGTATCAACGGGAATAATGAAATAGTAACACATGCACGATATCATCCTTCGTTCTTTTACTCTCATTCTCACTATATGAAACAACATAAACAGCACGGCATCACCCTTCGTGCATTAATTCTCACAATATCGGCACGGCATCACCCTTCGTGCATTAACACTAACTCATAATATCATGCATGGTATCAATCTTCGTGATTTACACTCTTCCTCACCCCAAACAATAAAAATAATACGTCCCAGCAAGGGAATCAACAATTAAAACAATAATATCCCGGCAAGGGAATCAACTATAATCAATATAGTTTCAACAGTTACTTTACAAAATAAACCTCAACTTGAGCCAATACTCAACAATGGTCAATTAGCAAGAAATTATCATAAGTCTTGTTCAACATTAATAATTATCAATTTAAGCATGGAAAGTACATAATAGAGTCACAACAATTATGGTATAAGAGGGGCAGCTGTTGATATCCAATTCTTTCCCATGTATTTTTATGCTCAAAATACTCTTAAATAGCATATGTATGCATATATAAGCATGCCCGGAAGTTTTGATATTTTTCCTCAATTTTTAAGATTTCTTAAAATTGATTTATTGTCTGTTTTAACAGTACAAAATTCAAAATTATTTTCAAAATTATCATTTTTAGTGAATAACGTATTTCATCCTCATATTTATAATAAAATATAATTAATATAATTTTTGCATATTTTTACAAATTTGTTTGGAATTTCTAAAGCTAAATTACATGAAATTACAATTATAGCCTATTTTACAATTAACCATATTTTATAATTATAAAATCATTTCTGGTATTTTTAGATTAATATTTATATATTACTAATTAGTTATGTGTCTTCAATTTATTTTTCAAATCATTCTAACTATTTTTATAAAATAAAAAAAGGAGATATTGGCTATTTAAAACATGGCCAGATTTCATTTGCAAACATAGCCCAAATTGACCCCAATTTCAACCCACTTTTAGACAACCCATATCTCAAACTAACTCGACCCATACCCAATTCAGTTAACCCGACCTAGCTATAATTCAATTTGAGCCGTTGATCAAACGAGATCAACGGCCCGGATTCACTTACCTAATTTAAGTTAAACGACCCCCCTCCCTTTACCCTCATTTGCAAAGAGACCGGTCTCTCTCTTAGACTCTTCGTCTCCTCTTTCTCTCTAGAACCTTCTGGTTCTTCTCCGATGGGTTTTCTCGCCTCTCCGGCCAACTCCATCCTCACTCCTCTCGACCTCTAGTCGCCATGGAACCTTGTCTCATTGCTTCTCTCTGAGCCTTGAAGCCCCAGAGACTTCCACCATGAAAGACGGTCCCTGGAAGCCTTGCTTGGCTTATCTCCGGCCTTCTCTTTGGTGGTTTTCAGTCCGATGTTGCTTTAAACTCCATTATTAACGAGTTTCGCAGTCAGGTTCCTTACCTCACTGATTTTATTACAAAACCCTAATTTTTGCCTAAGTCTCTTAATCTCTGTCTTTTTCAAATGATTTTTAGTTTATTATTTGTGTTTTACACTACTCACTACTCGATTTCTCTAATTATTCAAGTTCTTTTCAACGTCTTGTTCTTCTTTTCAAAACTAGGGTTTCCGACCCCCTTTCAAAATCACTATATCTTCTGCTTCCTTTTATGTGATTATGCCTGTTGTATTTATGTTATAAGCTTGTTTTTTTCTAGTTATTCCGAGCTCCATGCTTTAAGCTTTTACTAGGGTTCCAATCTTTTGTTGAAATTGTGATTTTCTTGCTTAATGTTCTCTGATTTTCACGCCTATCGTGTTTATAGGTCTAATTGTTATTCGAATGATTCTGTGCATCTCTTTGAATCCCTTATTTTTATGTGTTTTCCTTAAAGGTTCTTACACTGATTTTTGAATTATTTCCTTACTTGTGAGATGCTCTCTATACTTGGTACTGATTCCCTCTAATTTTGGTCTTGTTCGTGATTCTTTGACTGATTTTCAAAGTTAATTTATATGCTTACCATATTTATGCTTTTAAACATATTTTTTGGTACTCACCATATATTTTCCTTATCTGAGTATTATGTATCTGGCCCTTATTATATACTACATGCCTACTACTCTTACTATGGTGTAATTAGTCGTCTAATTGATTCTTTCTTTTATTTAATATAGGCTGTACTCCCATTCGAATCATGAATCCTTGATTAATTTGAATTAGGTCCTGTGATTGATTCCAATTGGTATTGTTTTTATAATTAGGTACATGTTACCCTATTCTCTATTGGCTTTCAAAAACTATAAGTACTCCTTCTCTCTTCTCACTTGAGATACGAACAGAATTCATTCTGAACTCTCTCTTACACAAAAATATTCAGTGTTCTCTCTTGTTTTCTACACAACTTCTCTCACCTCTCTTGTGACTACTGGTTACTCAGCTGATTTGAAACCCAGGTTGAACTTTAGGCTACTTATTGTTCTATTGCTCTCTCTACATTGTTGCTTGCTTGAGTCTGCTATTGCTGCTCACTTCACTACTACTGTTGCTCACTTCTTTGCCTACTGCTGCTCTCTCTACATACTTTCTGCATATTGCTGTTCACTCCCTTGCACAACATTGCTCACTATTTTGCATATTATAACTCACTACTGCCCTGCGTTACCTTGCCTTCAACTGGTATGTCTCCTATTTGATTTACAACTTCAAAGCAATATGTTTCTATTTGTATTGCACTTTCTTTTATTTCTTGTATGTTTCTACTTATGGTTTTGTTGTTCTTACTGCAATTAGAATGCCTCTATGTTGATTAATATGCCTATCTTAATCTGGCATGCCCATTACTCCCCTTGTGTGTCTCATGCATGTTTCCCCTTATCCCCTAACCCCAGTACATTATCATCATTTATTCAGGACCCTCTTAGCTACTAAGTAACCCTGAACCTCTTCCTGATATGTGAATCTTTTTGGTATCTATCAATCTAATGTTGTTGAGACCCTGACCCATTTGTTTGAAACCCACTTGATTGTTTAAGTTCTGAAGTGCTTCTCTTTGATGTTTGTGTATATGTAACTGTTTTCTCACTTGTGAGTTACTTGTCCCCCCCTGTCCTCTGCCCCTGCTTGTGCTTGTCTGATATTGTCTCTTCTGTTGCTTTTCTCTCAAAACTATTTTCATGTGAATCCTCTTTAACTGTTTTGAAACTCAATTGCTTTTAAAGAAACTCTACCTCCCCTTCCATTGCTTTTCTCTCAAAACTGGTTCTCTATGGACCCTCTTTCAACTGTTTTTCAACTCAGTCTCTTTAAAACTCTATCACAATCTCACTACTCCTAGAAATTAGGTTCTACCCCTTAGTGTAAGCATTGCTTTGGGTACCTTGAGTACCCACTGAACTTCGATGCACAAGGCTGGTAATTCCACACTTGCACTGATTCAATGTTAAT
>MU670536.1:7666-21495 GCA_026770625.1 Nicotiana glauca
AGGATTCGGACTAGGAATTGCTATTTTATCCGATGCAGTTAGCTCTATTCCCTGACCTGAGGGCGGGAACCGTCTTATCTTAGGGTAGGGGTAGCCCCACTTACTTTTGAGTCTATTAGCTGCAACAAGGGCTGCGGGAACGAGTGCTGTGCTTGCCCCGACCGATACCACCATTCATTACCGTGAACCAGCCCCTCTTCAGTATAGGCAGGTCTTTCTTTAGAACAGATTCATTCCAGAACAGAAAACCGAAGAGGCTAACTTTGTTGCTTCTGAGGCAAAACCTCTGTTTACTGTTATATGGGTCCGGCTTCCCCAACTTCCATAGAATTTTACGATAGTCTAATCTTGCAAAGTATTGGGAACACTATAGGGAAACTGTTAAAGGTTAATGCATGCACATCTGCTACTCTTAGGGGAATATATGCAAGGCTATGCGTAGAAATCCCTATGAACACTCCTGTTAAATCCTTTATTTTTATTGGTTCTCATAAGCAAGACATTTGCTATGAAGGTGAAAATTTTTTGTGTAAAAATTGTGGGAGATTAGGCCACGTTGCACCTCAATGTCACTACACCATTAATAAACAAGGTGCCAAAGAACCAGTTATCCCCACCAATCTTGGAAATATACAAAATCATGATCAAGAACCAATGGAAGACGACTAGAAAACAGTCTCCTTTGCCAAGACAAAAATGAAGTTTACTTGATCTTCTACAACTTCCACTCATACTCAAATTGTACCAGGTACAAATGTTAAAATTTATGATGTTGATACAGGTAAATACCTTAATACTCAAAAGCTTAATTATATGGAAAAAACTACTGGGTTCAATACGGAAAAGATAAAAAGAAAATTTAATCTACAAATGAGCCGATTATCCCTAACTCTAATTTGATTAACAACCAATTTTCCAGTCTAATGGAACATCCCATGGGTTGTAAAGAAAACACCGTATCTAAATCAGACATTACCCCTTCCACCCAATGCATGCCCTTCTTACACGACACTTTGCAAAAGTTGAAGCCACACATGGCCATTGGCATGCAAACCCCTAGTATTAGCTCTTCATTATTAACAAAAGATCCTACTAACAAAAGTCATGTGCTTAACAACCAATCCCTTAATAAAACAAAATCTAGCCTTAATAATATGGATTCCTCTCTAATAGTCACCCCATACACTGACACTCTATCTCCCGTTAATTCCAAGTCCCTTCTATCCACAACAACCAATGAGCTCTCTGAGAAATGCCAAATGGACACCTCTCTCGACCAAATATCACAAACAAAATCCTCCAAGGATCTTGTTAATTCCCTTACTCTTCCCCAATCTGACCCAATGTAAATAGAAACTTCTTTTATAAAGTTACCTAGGGAACCGTCTAGCACCAATCCCACTCGTTCAACAATATCAATATAAACCCTACCACTCACAATTATGCCAAGATTACCAATATCATCAAGGAGGATAAAAAGACTTCTCCAGATCCTTCATCACCAACACTTTCCAACAATGAACAACCTTCCTCCACTCCCCCCTCAACTCCCAGAACCAACAGTTTACTATATATCTCCCCCACTTTTTTAAAGCTACCAACCCCTATCTTGTCTAGAAGCGGGACTGATAGGCCATGCAATCTCGTTAAACATGGACATCAATGGCCAGGACACGGTCCTCATAATCCAGAGCACACCTTACCTTGCTCAACTAATATTGGAAGGGATGAGGCTAGACATGAATAATTACTTGAACCAAATGTGGATCAACAATGTCCTGCACCCCTTAGCTCCAACAATGAATCAAAATCTGATTCAAACTATACAACAACAATGGAATCTTCCTCCCCAAGAAAACCCTCAAGCCCCATAAAATCCTCCAGTAGAGCTTCCATTCTTCCTTCCGGAGGAACTCTCCCAAATCAACCCCATATTTATCCCAGGGGACATGCATGCACATGAAAATGCCCAGAACAACATTCCAATGCAGATGGGAAACAATCCCCCTCCCAATGTGCAAAAACCAGTAGGAAATCAACCAAAATAAGAGGAATGACTCGATCCTCTACTTATGGAATCGAGTGTGGAATTTGCAAACCTAAACGAAATAAAATTACTTCTATTCAAGTAGATGTTGAGGAATAAATTCATCTTCAACTGCCCTCCCTCAATGTTCAAATGCTTAATAGAGATAAGGCCTCTACGGGACCCAACGGTGGGAACCCATGCAGTGATCTTGGTCCCATGCCAAAGGAGGACCTCAACTCCAACTTGGAGGAGGAGGAGATGACTGTTAATCCAAACCACCAAACAAGAATGATGAGATCCACTAGAATCATCTTCTGAAATGTCCGAGGTGCAAACAATGATGACTTTCATCGTAATTTTAGGGACCTAGTTGACACTCACAGACCTTATTTAGTTGTTCTCCTTGAAACTAGAATGGCAATGCATGGGTCCTTTCTCAACGATTTCAACTTTTCTGAAATGATCGAAGTCCCCTCTGAAGGCTAATTTGGAGGAATGACCATTCTCTATGACCATACAGTGGTCACAGTTCATAATTTCACAAGGAGGGGGCAAGAAATTCACGCAATGATAGAGGTACTTCCCTTTCGCTTTACTTGGTTATTAAGTAGTATCTATGCTAGTACTAATATTCATGCTAGAGATTCTATGTAGGAAAATCTTATTAATATTTTCAATAGCTACAAGGGAGCATGGTTAGTGGGCGAAGACTTTAATGATATTACCATGTCTTCCGAGAAATTTGAAGGAAGAACTGTTAGTATAAATAGGACCTCTAAGATTTGAAACTTTATTAACAAATGTCGACTGATGGACTTAGGTTATAAGGGTAGCAAATTTACGTGGACCAATCATAGGAACAGGTTTAAGGGTTTAATTATGGAACTACTTGATCAATTTTTAGGTAATGAAGACTGGGCTAATCTTTTCCCTAATGCCACAATAACCCATCTTCAAAAAACGTATTCTGACCACAACCCTCTTCTTTTAAACCTTAACTCCTTTCCTCATGTAACTATTCATAAGCCATTTAGGATTGAGAATATTTGGTGCACTCATCCTGATTTTGTGAACTTAATTCAACTACATTGGCTTAATCGTAACCTCTTAGAAGCCACTCAAAATTTTACTACCAATATATCCAAATGGAGTAAAAAAACTTTTGGTGATGTTTTCAAAATAAAAAAGGGAATTCTGGCATGCCTCGAGGGTATTCAGAACTCCCCCTACTATGCCCATAGTTCATTACTGCAAAACCTAAAATCCTCTCTAAAAAATGACTTTAATAACATCCTAAAACTTGAAAAAGACTATTAGAGACTTAGATCTCGAATTTCTTAGCTAAATGAAACACAAAATTCTTTCATATTTGTACCACTGATAGGAGAAGAAGAAACCATGTTAGCTCTTTTAAAGATGATCAAGGGAATTTGGTTGACAATCGTAGTGATATCCTTACCCATGTTCAAAACTATTTTGAAAAAGCTTTCACAACTTCTCACTGTTTTACTAATAAATGGAATATTTAGTAGACCTCTCAATGCTAGACAACCCCCTTTCAAACAATGAAAATATCAAGGCTATTTTTTCCTTTAAGCCTTACAAAGAGCCTGGTCCGGATGGTTTTTACCCTTTTTTTATCAGAAATACAGGAAATTTGTAGGGCCTGGTGTTACCTCATTTTGCCATTAAATCTTCACTTCCTACCAAATTCCTACCAACATTAACTCTACTTACTTGTGCCTTATTCCCAAAATTTCCAATGCAAATAATCTCAGGAAATTCCGACCTATAGGATTATGAAACACCAGCTATAAAATCATCACAAAAATTATAGCTAATATGTTAAAACCACTTCTATCTCAAATTATCATCCCCTTTCAATCTAGCTTTCTAAAAAATAGAAGAGCTAATGACTATGTTGTCCTTATTCAAGAAATCATCCATAATTTCTACAAAAGCTCTAGTAAAAAGAATAGGATGATCATTAAAATTGACCTAGAAAAAGCTTTTGACAAATTGAATTGGTCTTTCATATGTAGAACGATCAGATATTTCAAAATCCCTCCTAATCTGTCTAAATTAATCATTTCATATATCACAACTTCCAGTGTGGCTGTTATAGTGAATGGTGCTAGGAGTAACTTTTTCTATCCCAGTAAAGGTATTAGACAAGGTGATGCCATGTCACACTATATTTTTATTCTCTTCATGGAAATATTATCACGCTATATTAGCTACCAAGTTGACACTAAAAGGTGGGACCCAATCACCCTTTGCTCAAATGGCCTTCCTCTATCACACCTTTTCTACGCAGATGATCTAACCCTTATGAGCCACATAAATCAAAAATCTTGCACTTCTATTAAGTCTGGTCTTGACGTGTTTTGTAAATATTCTGGTCAAAGCATCAACATGACCAAATCAAGAATCACTTTTTCAAAGAATTGCACTAACGACAATAAAGTTGCTACCTCTATTTTCTTTTGGTATAAAAAGGTACATCTTTTGGAATATACTTAGGATTCCCCATCCTGGATTCTATCCCTAAATTAAAAGATTTTCACTTCATTATTAATAATATGCGAAGTCGCCTAGCAAATTAAAAAATTAACTGTCTGAACCTGGCAGGACGTACCACCATTTCATCCTCAACCCTTGCTAGCATTCCCAATTACGTAATGTAATACACCCTTCTCCCAGAAAAGTCCTTAAAACTATTGACAAGATTCAAAGAGATTTTATCTGGGGGACGAATGATTCTAAAAAGAAGTTGCATCTCCTTAAATGGGATACCATGAAAAGAATAAAGGTGGCATTGGACTTAGGAAAGCGAAATCAAAAAACCTAGCTCTCCTAACAAGCCTGGCATGGCGATTAATTAATTATCCTCTCACCCCTTAGGCCACAGTACTAAGGCAAACATATCTATCCTCCCTTACTAAGCATCAATCCTTTTGTTGGAAAAGTTTCCTAAAAGGTTGGCATTTTTGTTTAAAAGGTTGTTTGTGGCACATAGGTCATAACTCCTCCCTTGGCATTTGGGACACAAAATGGATTCCCAAAAGCCACTGTCTTAGAAATATCATTGAAGGACCTCTCACCCAAAATGATTGCTCTATTACCATTAAAGAACTCATCACTCACAACACTTGGTCTTTAGATAAAATATCCTTAGCTCTGCCAAATTATCTAGTTGCTAAAATTTAGGCCATTAGCTTACCAATAGAAAGAAACCACGACTTCTTGACTTGGGAACCTAATAGCAATGGCCTATTTTTAACATCTTCTTGTTACAACCTCATTGAGCCTAATAAAACTCCCTAAAAAAATTTTAGTTGGATCTGAAAAACTCATTGTTCCAACAAACTAAAATTTCTTCTATGGAAATGTTACCATAACAGACTACCCTCTAGATCATATCATCACCATATAGGAATGAATATAGATAAATTATGCATTGTATGTCGACAACAAGAAGAAAACATTATGTATATTTTTATTCACTGCACTATTGCACAAAAATTTTGGCAATCCCTGAATATTAGTACCAGCTGTCCTAATTGCGAGGATAACCTATGGGTAGACAAATTGAAAAATTATAACCCATCAATTCCTTCTTCTATGCTTACCTGGTCCCAATTACTCCCCTATGCTATTTGGAATCTTTGGTTAAACATGATAATAACCTCGAAAACAATTCTTCCAACAATGTCTCAATCTCTACTGTCATCAAACAAGCGATTGAATACGCTTTAATAACGGCTAGAGAAAGCTCTCCCTCTAAAAATATTATTTGTAACACTCATTGGCACAAATCGCGTGCTGGTTAGTTTAAGCTAAATATAAATGGAGCTTTTCACCAGAATCGTGCAGTAATATGAGGAGTTATAAGAAATAACACAAGTGAATGGATCATAGGATTCCATCAAAGAGTTCAAGCTGTAAATTGTACTCATGCAGAGTTTATGGGACTGACTAAGGACCTAGACTTTATATCACAACACAATTTATGGCCTTGTGAAGTCGAAACTCACTCAACACAGGTAATCGATCTTTTGAGAGAAGGCAATACCTCTTACAATTTTTTACTTCAATCATGCAGGTCCTTGATCTCCCAGAAGGACAAGGAAGTGGTGCTCCGGCATAGCTTTAGAGAAGGAAATGAAGTAGCTCACCTACTAACTCAGGAAGGAACTAAGAAATCAAGGCAATGTGGTTTAGTCTGTTATGTTGTAACACCTACTTTTGTTGAGTCTAGGATGCTGGAGGACAAGGAGGGCTTTTCTTAAAAAAATAAACTAGTCAATGAAAGTAGTTGTAGGAAACTTGCCAAGGTTGGTAACCTAAATGTCATCTATGGACTTTCATCCTTTGGATCTTGTAATGGACGTTACGTAGTCTTATTAATAAAATTCTCCAGTTTCTCAAAAAAAAAAAGGAATAATGTATGCATAGTATTTATTTTAAGAAAATCTCAAGTTTTCTCCAAATAATTTACTACTAGGCAATACTAAAAACTGTTTAATTCGTCCAAGAAAACCGAATGAAATCGGTCGAAAAGTGTAAAAAACTGATCGATTTTCGACCGATTTCAACTACTCAGAAAATGATGGTCACTAACATGTTGCGACTAGGGCTGGGCATATATCGGGTATAACCAATAGCCCGAACCGAAAAAAGCTTATTGGGGTATCGTTATCGGGTTATTGGGTTAATGGTTCAGCAACGGTTTAATATTTTTTCACTATTGGGTTATTGCTTCGAGCCTCGGTGTGCTCAATTTCTTAACGGGTAAACCGATAACCTAATAAGAATTAGTACTATTTCAGTTGTGTTTGGATAACTGTTGAATTACTAGTATTCTTGTTGCTCTTGCTACAATTAGACTCTGAAAAAAGACATTGAACTCGTGATTATGGTTTGGCAGGAATTCAGGAAACCAAAAAATTATTATTTATGTTCCTGTTAACTTCTATTTTCAGCCAATTGGAGATGAAATGCTTGTAGAGTTGTAATATCAATTTTTGAGATTGCACAAGTCTTGAATTTATCAAAATGAAGCGTGCTTCAATTATATGTTGTGTCCAGAACGCAGAAATGGGTAGTATACTATATGTGAATTCTTCTCTGTTTTGCTTAATTCCAGTGAACTGCCTTTTTCTGTTTAGCTATAGATTGAGTTATCTTATCGGGTAAACCGATAACCGAACCGATAATAATCAATAACCGATTAATCGATAACCGATAACCGTTATCTTATCAGTTCGTTTATCAGTTTATCATATTTGTAAACCGATAACCGATATGCAAAACCGATAATATTCACAACCGAACCGAACCGGCCGATGCCCATCCTTAGTTGTGACCGGAATCGGTCAGAAATTTCCAACCAAAATTATTTTCAAAGCGTTAACGACTATCAAACATCATTTACCGACCAAAATCGGTCGGTAATAATAAAAAAATTATTTAATTTTCAAATACTGACCGAAATCGGTTGGGATTTTAAATAAATAATAATTTTCTTTAAATATATAATTATTTGTAAATTGTAATAAATTTTTAATTTATTTAAATTCATAATTTCTGACCGAATTCGGTCGGAATTTTGAATTTCTGGAAAAAAAAAAGAGATTTTCGATTGGTTTTCGATAACAAAATACTACCAACTAGAGCTTAAAACAACCAAAACAATCCTAAAAAATTTCATCCATGATCATATAATTCTAAAAAATAATACTATATTTGAGATAATATTTCATTACAAACTCCATAAATTAAAATACAGAAATAAAATAAAATATATCCGAAATGAAAGTCTAATTGGAATACAAGAATAATTGCATTGTAGTCACTTTGTCTAATAAATTTACCCCAGAAGAGTTTTCACATTCATGTACCTGTGAAACAAGAGTCATAATTTTAGTCATACTTTTTTATATCACGATTCAGAAAAAAATTAAACATTAATCATAAAATATATATTAATTAGTGAAGCAAAGAATAGAATAAGAAATAAGTACTAATGTATAAACTACTTACTTGATGTTACACAAGATATTTTTTATCTCCTCTTTGGCTGCAAAATATCCACAAGAATTAAGAATAAGAAATGTCAAATTTTGAGTACTTAACCTCTCAAGAATTCCAAAAACATGAACAAAATATCTTTAAATGTATTTCATAAAACTAAAAAAGAAACCACTACTAATACATAAACACAGTGAGATTTAATGAAGAAAATCAAATATTTTGGATTGCGTGTGCGAGAGAGAAAAAGAAGAAGAAGAGAAATGACATATAATAGTAATAAGCAATACTGGAATAAGAGTTAGATTGGGGGGAGAGGGGATGGATATCATACAAATGAGATAGAGGAGACATGGGGGAGAATGGAGATGAAGCGGATGGGACTGTAGAGGGCATGGACGTGACAGTATAGTATAGAAATTAAAAGGAGGGGATTCGGGGAAACATAAAAAAAAGGAGGCAAACTTACCGCTACTTTTTTGTTCAACTTTGAATATAATAAACACCCAATTTTCAACTTTGGTAGGAAATGTTAAAAATAGTTGACTGTTTGACCATCCAATACGACCGATTTCGATCGATATTTTATTTTTAAAATAATAATTCAATTCATATAAATAGATTTTAAATAAATAATATTTAATACTTAATTTATATATATATATATATATATATATATATATATATATATATATATATATATATATATATATATATTTAAAAGGTGTGGTCTTGTTTGCAAAACATAAATTAATCAAAGTATTTTGGCCCTCTCTCGTATCTCATAAACCAATCCAGAAGGGGGTTGATTAGAAAATTATAATAACTCATTGATTCATTTGGTATATAAATATATTATTATATGATTCATTTGTAAGTTTACTAGATCGAAAATTTATAACATCCAAAAACGTATAGACCCAATGTCACATTCAGTAAAAGATTTATGATATAAACAACTTTCCCAAATGCTCTAAAATGATGACATATGCACTCCACCGAATGGAAACCTCATACGAGACACACGATCCAAACTCATCATGCAAGAGATGGCCCACTGGTTATACTCAATCGACACCTTGCCATGAGCTCACTTTAATCACAATAGCCTGGCCACTAGCCAATCTTCCGAAATTTGTGCTTTCTAACCAGACATATGAACCCGCCTCATACCACGAATGAACGACTAGAAGATTTTACACTGTATCTGCTTCTGGGGCTAGACAACACATTGCGATGATAATCAAGCATCTATAGACCATTGTTATCCATCTACAGCATCACTGATCGCCGTCACATAGCAAATACTAAGCGCACAATATTACATATGAGCGATTGGGAAGAGTCAAAGTCGTAGATTTCAAGCTGAAAAAAAGCTGCACGATAAGAAAAGAAGAAAGAGAAATTTTCCCTAAATTCCACGTAGCCTCCCCAAGATAGGTATGGACATCATCATACTGATCCGCAGGACTCTATTAGAAACTTACTCATGACTCATATAACCTACAAACCTACTGCTTTGATACCACCTTGTCACGACCCAAAAACCACAAGTCGTGATGGCACCTAACTCAACCCGCTAGGTAAGCCAACTACAGAAAATACAACTCAACTGATATTATAAGAGAATAGAAAATAGATAACTAAACATTTACAAATTTACTCAAGGCCTGTAGTACGAATCACGAGATTCTATGGTTTGAAATTTCAAAACTGATATAAATAAATACACATTATGTTTGAAGGTTACATAAATAGATTAGTAATAACCTAAGACACCAAGGACAAGTGGCAGCTATATCCAAATGCGTGAACATCTTCTGAATAAGCACCCGACGTCACTAACAGCTCCGATTCGAAATTTGCACACAATGTGCAGAAGTGCAGTATCAGTACAACCGATCTCATGTACTGGTAAGTATTTTGTCTAAAATCATCGAAGTAGTGACGAGACTTTTAGTTAAAAGATGCTTATTGTTACAACCTGTACATTAGATTAGCAGTAAAGCAGTTCAAAGCATAACAGATAAAGGTATCATATACAACTCGGCAAGACAGTCAACAATTACTAAAAGAAACCACAGTAGAAGATTTACGATCTTTCCTGGTATGAGAAGTATATCCAAAATATCAAATCACATGGCACGGTAACACCCTTTGTGCTTTAATCTCATATTCACCATGTATAAATAAATTTATGTACAATTCAATTAGCAACATCCTTCGTGTGTTCAACTCATCCTTCCAAATGAACATATAACAGAACCAACCATATGGCAGAAATACAATAATATTAATTACAAAGTACATACGCAAGTAACAACAATGGACCAGGATATACATGTGGACAACAGTATAGGACTAAAGGGAAATCGCGTGAGTAATAGCAACAATTGGAAAGCAAGGGGGTATCAACGTCAATTAACTAGTATATTGGAGGCCTAAGTACAAATATGACAAATAAGAAGGAAACACATGATCTTTACAAGTTAACACGTAAGGGCATGAATGACTATCATAATGGAATGATTAAACTAGAGTGCGACAGAATAGGTATGATATGAGTATAATTTCAAAGCAGGAAATAGGCATGGCAAATGCAAGTTAAGCAAGTAAAAGACATGAAAAATACAATAACAATTGAGATAGAGGTGAAGTACGGAACAATAACAACATATCACTCAGAATATTTAATTGCGACAATAACAGCTCAAGGTAAGGGTGGAAGTGTATACACGGAAAACAAATATCACATCATAATGAATGTCCCTCATCCTCACCTGCACAGAAACACCCTTCGTGCCATGACCTCACAATATTAAAATTATAACAATATAAATGAAATGACACGATATCAATCTTCGTGCTTTACACTCTTCCTCACATGATAATGTATATGAAATCGTACGACATCACCCTTCGTGTTTTACACTCTTCCTCTCATGATAATGTATATGAAATGTCACGCTTCGTGCTTTACACTCTTCCTCATATAATAATGAATATGAAATGACACATAATCACCCTTCATACTTTACACTCTTTCTTACTAAGCATATGATATCAATAAAGTGATAAGGCAGGAAGTATAAATAACATCGAGGAGAGTGTTCAGGCGAATATTCCAACAAATTCCAAATCACGGAATTTCTAAGCCAACAATGATTCAATAAGCCCTCAAGGGAAGTATAACTCAAGTACTTCCACGAATATCACAATTTATCAGCAACACAAGTATAGAATCCAGCATCTCAAAATATCGACCGTAGCAATGTAGTAATAATTACACATAGAGATGACCAAACTAGACACATCAATATATTCTCGGAATTCTATCAGATTCGATCAAGTTATATTAGGCTAAGTCTTGATTACTAATATTTTATACTACGTTCTTAATACCGTTAAATTAAGTGAAGCATGAAGTAAGGGAGTTACGTAATTCTACAAGACACAATTAGAGCACAATCTACCCCCGAGCATGATTAATCTCGGAACATACATATACGCACGTCACCTCATATATGTATCACCCCCCGAATGTAGCAGACAATGACAAATATGAGGAAGAGTTCGCTCAACAAAGTTAGGCAAAACACTTATCTCGATTCGGCAAACCCAACATTCAACTTAGACTTTTCCTCTACAAATTCGCATCCGCTCGACTCAATCTAGACAATGATGACTTGAATATATCAGACAATGCAAGAGAAAATAACTCATGTAATTGAAGTTAAATCTTGTATAAAATCATGAAATCTTGATTTTCAAAACTTTGACAAAATTCCCAAATTTTCCCATAGATTTCTCATGAATTTGAAGTTAAATCTTGTATAAAATCATGAAATATAGTTGAAAATTGATTAAAGATACTTACCCAATATTTTGATATGAAAATCTGCTCTCAAAATCGCCACACCTCGAAACTAGGGTTCAAAAATATGAAAATGAAGCAAAAACTCGAAATTCTCAGCACTTAATAGGCTGCTATGTCGCATTTGCAAACAAAACTTCGCATCTGCGAATGAATAGTATTTTCGCAATGCCATAAATGGTTGGCAATTGCAGATGAACAATTTTTTTGCGATTGCCATAAATGGTTCGTTATTGCGAATGAACAGTGTTTTCGCCATTGCCATAAAAGGTTCGCAATTGCAAATGAACAGTGTCGCACCATAAACCAACAAAAACCCAAAGTTCTCCGAAATGATCCAAAACCACCCCGAAACTCATCTAGAACCTTCCAAATGCAAACCATATATGAATTTCAATCATAAAACACACTAAGGATCTGCTCGCGCACTCAAAATACTGAAAAGGGATTGTCTTAACCCGATATTCACCATGGTCAAACTCCCAAATTTTTTTGACTTTACTAGTCTCTCAACAAATCATCCAAAAATACACCCAAGCCCCTCGAGACTCCAAACCAAAAGTGCACACCAGTCTAAAAATATCATACGAACTAGCTCGCACGATCAAATAGCAAAAATAACACCTAGAACTATGAATTGAACACCAAATCAAATGAAATTTTCAAGAAAGCTTTGAAATCTCTATTTTTACCATCGGACATCTGAATCACATCAAACCGACTTTGTTTCCCACCAAATTTTACAGATAAGTCAAAAAATATTATATTGGACTTGTATCAGGCTTCAGAACCAAAATACGGACCCGATATCAATAATGCCAAACATTCAATCGATTCTCAAAAGTATTAGATTTTTCAGACTTTTAATTTTCAATAAAAATTCATAACTCAAGCTAGGGACCTCGGAATTCGATTCCGGGCATATACTCAGATCCCATATTTCAATACGAACCCACCGGGACCGTCAAAATACGGGTGCAAGTCCATTTACTCAAAACATTGACCAAAATTAATTAAAATTAATTTTTAGGCAAAAATTCTTGTTTTTATCAAATTTTTAGCATATAAGCCTCCCGGGTCAATACCCGAAGTGCGCATGCAAATCAGGAAGGCTAGAATAAGGCTCTAAAGATTTTGAACCACAGAGTTTGGTTCTAAATAACGGAGCGAAGTGCAGATACTCAAAACGACCAGTCGGGTCGTTACACTTTTGGCATAATACCTAAATTCTAATCGATCAAGTGATATTTAATGGGGGATTTGCATCTACACCCGCTTTTTGGGTCACGTCTTGACTTGCATCCGTTTTATAAATAAATTGCAAGCGTACCCACTTTTTCGCTTAACTTCAGCATACGGGACTGAAGTAGCAAAGGCAATCACGCAAAACTTCAGCATTCTAGTAGACGGACATGAAGTAGCAAAGATACGCTAAAGTTTTTTTGTCTTGGATAAGATGCCGAAGTTATTTAATTTATTTGTAGAAACTTCAACACTAAAATAACTGAAGTTTTTTTGTCCTGGATTCATTAGTTTTGTCATAAAGCTTTTCCAAAAACTTCGGCAGAATATGCTGAAGTTATTTAGTTCATTTGTAAAAACTTCAGCACTAACTAAGCTGAAGTTTTTTGTCCTGGATACGCTTTTTCAAAAACTTCAGCAGAAGATGCTGAAGTTATTTAGTTCATTTGTAAAAACTTCAGCACTAAAATAGTTGAAGTTTGTCCTAGATTCATTAGTTTTGTCATAAAGTTTTTTTAAAAACTTCAGATGCTCTTGTCACGACCCGGATTTATCCCACCATCGGGCGTCGTGATGGCGCCTACTAACGTAGCTAGGCCAGCCAAACAATACAATATTTCTTTATCCACCCTCAACAACATATTATTCTAA
>MU670540.1:5240-29022 GCA_026770625.1 Nicotiana glauca
AGAATAGAAAAAGACTCCTCGGTCTGCGAACGTAGCGGGTATACCTCAAAGTCGCTATAGTAGTCGCCTCGCCTCAAGGGTGGTAGGACTGAGTCAAAGTACCTGGATCTGCACATGAAAAACAAGAAGAGAAAGGGCATGAGTACATCAACGCAGTACTCAATAAGTGCAACAACAACAACAACAACTATTACAGAGGCAAGTAAACCACTATGAAGGACAACAACAACTATTACAGAGGCAAGTAAACCACAGAAAAGGAATACAACTCAGCTCCAAGATAACAACCGGGGATCTCCCAGGATACCGTCCTGTAGCCCCACAAATATAAATATCATATCTAGTGGATCTCCTGGGTGAATTCTCGTAGTACAACTCGTAAATTGCATGAGAATCTACTAGGTGCAATCCCGTAGTTCCAATGTAAAAGTGTAGGGGATCTCCCGGAATACAATTCCGTAGTCCCAAAATAAACATACAGGGGAAGCTCTCGGGATACCGTCCCGTAGTCCCAAAGTAAACATACAGCAACAACAAGAAACTCAATTCAATCAATTTCATATCAAGGTAAAGTAGGTAATCCTGCCGTAGCATTTTTCACGTAATACAAATAAGGCAGTTAAGGCAAATAGAGCAATTTAGTCAAGTAGACATGCTTCTATTGGCTAACAGCAAGCTAAATTTCCAAAATAGTATAAGCAAGAAAAGGAAGAACACAATTCAAGGCTATTTTTAATGAAAAACCGGATTTTCAACAATTAGCACAAGTACGCGCTTGTCACCTCATGTAGAAGGTATTTCAATTACCAAAATATCAATCTAAGGGGAAAGGTCCCCCACACAAGGTTAGACAAGCCACTTACCTCGAACAAGTGCAAGTCAACCCGAAACCACGACTTTGCAACGAGTATCCAACTCCAAATGGCCCAAATCTATTCAATTAAATTTCATAATATAAATAACACTTCAAGTAACTGATTCTATAATTAAATTCTAAGCTAATACGCAAAATTAGGTAAAATGACAAAAAGCCCCCCAGGGCCACGTCTCGAAATTGGGTGAAATTTATATTTTTGGAATAGTCATACTCTCACGAGTCTATGCATATAAACAACACTAAAATCGGAGTTTAATTGGCCCTTCAAATACCCCTTTTTGGTTCTCTTAAACTCAAGCCCTAATTACCTATTTCTCCCAAATTTTCCACCGCTAATCAGGTATTTAATCACATAAAAATAAGTTATGAAGTCAAAAATATTACCTCCAAGTGATTCCCCTTGAATCCCTCTTCAAAAATCTTCAAAATCGCCTAACAATGGAGGAAACTAGGCTAAAATTCACGAAATAAGCCTTTTTGAAACATTTTGCACAGACATTTAAAATCCTTCTTCGCGAACGCAGTCAAAGCCTTGCGTTCGCCAAGTACAAAATAACTTTGAACATTTTTCCTTCTTCGTAAACGTGTCCACTACTCTGTGAATGTGATGCTTTGCACAGACGTACCTTCGCGAATGCGACGTGCACCACGCGAACGTGATGCACAAAACTACACTGGCCACTTCCTCTTACGCGAGCGCGAAGCTCAACTGCGAACGTGTAGCACAACCACCCAGCCTCTTCGCAAAAACGGAGGCCCTCTCGCGAACGCGATGGCCAAACTCTCCCCTAACCCTACCTCCTCTTCACGAATGCGAGGACTCACTCGCGAACGCGAAGAAGGAAACCAGAACTGACTGCTGCAACTTTTTCTGCAATTTCCTAAGTTCCAAAAATGACCCATTGAGCATCCGAAACACACCCGAGGCCCCCGAGACCTCAATCAAATATGCCAACTAATCCTAAAACATCATTCAAACTTGTACCAATCTTCAAAACACCTCAAACAACATCAAATTCCCCAAAAACTAATCGGATTCAACCCTAAGTTTCTAAAAATCTTCTGAATTCCGCTTTTGATAAAAAGCCCAACCAAACCACCTCCGAATTACCTGAAATTTTGCACACACATTCAAATGACATAATGGAACTGCTGCAACTCTAAAAATTTCATTCCGACCCTCGGATCAAATTCTCACTATCGAACCGGAAATTTCAAAAATCCAACATTCGGCATTTCAAGCCTAAATTAGCTACGGACCTCCAAAACGCAATCCGGCCACACCCCTAAGCCCGAAATCACCTAACGGAGCTATTGGAACCATCAAATTTCCATTTCGAGGCCGTCTTCACACTGTTCTAACTACGGTCAACTTTCCAATACTTAAACTCTCATTTAGGGACTAAGTGTCCCAAAACTCTCCGAACTCGAACCTAACGTCCCGACAAATCAAAATAGCATAAATAAACTTGAGGAAAGCAGTTAATAGGAGATCGGGACCTAAATTTCAAACTCGACCGGCCGGGTCATTACACTTACATGCACCACAAACATAAGATTATGCACCCTACATGTCTATCGCTCAACGTTTGGGCTCGCTCAATAAGTACTAGATAAATCATCTGTTAAATTTTCTAATTAATGGTGTAGACCCTCAAAATACATTAACGAATAAATGATCTTAACTCAAATAACGAGTCATAGTATTGTATATTTACTAAGTGAAAACATCGTGAGAGTTAATATTATTTGAACATTTTCTCTCAATATATAGATAATCGAACTGTATATCTTCACTCGCTATTGATTTTTATTTCTTAAATTTTTGTCTACCAAAAGAGACTTTAATACTTTGTATTTATTTCTGAAGGAGTAATATTTTGAATTATAATATCGATAAAGTTTATTGATTATTACTTTTAGGAAGATAATTAAATGTGTAGTTTGATAATAATTTATAACTTCTAGCCTTTTAAGGAAATAATCAAATATCCAGTTTGATAACAATTTTAACACTATTGCATTGTTTATACTTGTAAAACATGTTAGATATTTTGGTTTTTTATGAGTTTCCTTAATCATTTGATTTTCTTAAACTTTTAATGCACTTTATATATATATATATATATATATATATATATATATATATATAAAGATTCATGAGGCTAACGCCTCCCCCGATATTAAATAAAATGGCCACGTCATATTTCCCGCTTTTAAAAATATTTTGCTGATTTAAAACTTTTAATATATATATATATTATTACCACTAATTAACAGACTAAAAGAGAGAGGACCCAATCAATTGTAATACTATCTCTAGAATTCTCATCCAAAGCACTATCACTTAAATGGACTTGAATCAAGTTCATCAAATTCCTCCTCCTAAACCCCCAAGCATCATTATCAATCAATCTCTTGATAAATCCAAATAAGCTTCAATCAACATGATTATTGATACAAATATCCATTATCCATCTGAATCAAAAAATATTGGGAAATAAGACCCCATATGCCCACCAAACATCCAGCAAGAACAATTAACTCAAGAAGATATCCATCGAATATATCAACCACGGAAATTCTCGACTATAGTTATGCTTTAAGGGAGAAGAATTCAACACCACTTGCTCAAAGGGAAATTACATGAATTGTGGAAAATAAAGAAAACCTTCCCTTTGAGTGATTTAGGGTGTGATTACTTTATCACTAAATTTAGTAACGAGGAAACTATGAAAAAAGCCCTACACATGGGTCCTTGGTTCATCTTTGGTCACTTTCTATCAGTCCAAAAATAGGAACCAAACTTCCTTGCATCGAAAGTAAAAATATCAAAAACTGCAGTTTGGATTCGGCTTCCTCAATTACCAACGAAATTTTATGATGGTTTAATCTTAAAAAAGATTGGTAACAAAATAGGCAAACTTTTAAAAATTCATGCATGCACTTCCTTAACTCTTAGAGGAAGATATGATAGATTATGTGTTGAGTTGCCTTTGGATATCCCCGTAACTCCTTTTATCTACATGGATCACATGAACAAGCTATACACATTGAAGATGGGAATCTTCTATGTATTAAATGTGGAAGGCTCGGGCATGTTCAATCAAAATGTCAGTATAAAATAGTTGTTAATGCCTCTTCTCCAACAGCCTTGGACTCTATTGTCAACCAATCCATGGACCATAAAGAAACACCACAAGGTGCTAAGGAAGATTCACTTCATTCCACTAAGGAAGAAGTGTGGCAAACGGTAAGTTTCTCAACAAAACAAAAGGCCAATCACAAGAACACTTCGGGTAATTCTAAAGAGCAAAGCAAGCTTTTATCAAGTACCCCATCTTCTATCTCATTAAATGTTAAATCCACTAACAAACAAATCTCTTTTAAACTTCCCAATAGGAATTCGTCTAAGAATTAGATTGCAAGAAATCCTAGCCCACTATTTTCCCCACTACTGGAAACAAGTTTCAAGCATTGGTTAATCTGCCTAACCAAGATTGCATGGTATTGGACGTGGTCCCATCCCCCAACTCTAATTGTCACGTGGCAAACTCTACTAAGGACCAATTAAATACCTTGCATGACACTAATTATGTGTATACTACCCTAACTAATCAGGTTAGCAATTCTCTCATGCTTCAAACATCTCCTAATGATGCCCTAATCCCTAATGATCTCATTAACCACACTGCCAGCCTAGCTAATCCTTGCATGGGGAATAAAATGCACTTTCAACACCTGTCCCAAGTCTCTCCTATTGGCCAACAAATGGTTAAAGAAACCATACATGTTACATGGATAAAATCTTCACTAAATCCAACTAATACCACCGGCTCAAGAAATCCCCAAAGCATGCAAATAGAGGTAATAAGTATTGACCCCCCTAGAATACTAGAATCCATAGTTACCTCTTCAGAAAACTCTTCTACTTCCCATAATATAAACCATCCCTCTAGTGGTAATTATTCCCAGAATCCCAGTATCCTAAGGAAGGCATTATCGTCTAGTCCAAATCCTAAGCCATCAACGAGCCCATACAATGGCCACCCCTCCAATCCCTCATGCGGCACAAACAAACAACCAAATCTTCTTTGTTCAACCACCCCTCCCTCAAGACCATCAACCCCTCTCCTGGATAGAGCAAGCATTAATGGGGCATGCAGTATCATTCAACATGATATTGGATAGATAGGAAACAGTGATAGTCCTCCAAAACTCTCATTTTCTTGCCCGACTAGTATCGGAAGGGATGCATATGGCAATAAGCAACTACTTCAACCATGTTTGGTTGAACAACATACTTCACCCCCTAACTTCATCGATGAACTCCAACCTAGCCCAAACTATGAGAAACCAATGGCGTCTATCACCCCATGTCAACCCAATCCAAACTCAGAACATGCAAATGGATCTCCCATTCTTTCCACCGGGGGAGATCTCGAACATAAACCCAATATTCATGCCATGGTCCATGCAAAACACATATGCAACGAATCAGTTAGCCAATCAAATGAAATTCCTCCATATGCAAACAATCCCCAACCAAACGGTCCTCTAGATCAAAATAATGTTCCACAACAACAAGCTCCTACCAATCAACCAGAACTAGAAGACAAACCAATAAAGGATGCAGAGGAGTTGAACTTGCTGGGGTCAGACCAAATTCTAGAGTTTTCAAGTCTAAACGATGTAAAGGTAGTTCTATTCAAGAAAATGCGCGAGAAGAGATATGTTCTCAGTTGTCCCCTAACTCTTTACAAATTCTCAATGGATGTCAGGCCTCCATAGGACCCAACTGTGGGAAGCCATGCAATAATTCTAGTACCTTCAATCAGGAGGAACCCAACTCTCCCTCCATAGAGAATGAGGGACAATGGTAGCATGCATAACCCTAATCTCCCTAATATGATGCCTCATCCAGTTAACTTTATCGTTTGGAACATAATGGGTGGTAATAACGATGCTTTTAGGGTAAACTTTAGAGAAATGATCGATACCCATAAATCCAGTGTTGTGACCTTGCTGGAGACTCGTATGGAGAACCATGTCCCTCTCCTTAATGACTTTTCCCTTACACAAATGATTGAAGTCCAAACTGAGGGACAATCTGGAGGAATGGTCATTCCATGGAAATCAGATGTGGTTACAGTGAAAGACTTTGTGAGAAGGAACCAAGAGATACATGCTAATATTAAGGTACGTCCATCAAATATTTCTTGGCTTTTTTCATCTATTTATGCTAGTACTAAAGTAGCAAGTAGGAATAACCTTTGGAGTAATATTGAAGGTATTTATGAGCATTATAAAGGTCCTTGGCTCCTTAGAGGTCATTTTAATGATAATTTTTGCATTGATGATAAATTTGGGGTAGGAGAATTAACAGTAGACGTAGTTCCCGTTTATGGTCTAGTGTTAATCATTGCAACTTTTTTGATTTTGATTTTAAAAGTTATAAATATACGTGGTCTAATAACCGTTGAAAGTCTAATAAATTAATTATGGAACGTTTAGATAGAATTTTCATAAATGATTCTTGGATGAGTCTATTTCCTAAAGCTATGGTTGTCCATCTCCCAAAAATACACTCTGATCATAACCCCTTATTACTCTAATTAGTCCCTAACAATAGATTTCATAATGGTAAAATATTTAGACTTGAATCTATATGGTGTAGGCATCCTGACTTTGTTAATATAGTTAGGACTAGTTGGCAAACTAATGATCTCCCTAAGACTCATCCGATTTTCAAAGAAAAAATCATTCCTTGGAAAAATGTTACCTTTGGTGATATCTTTAAAAAGAAAAAAATTTTGTTGGCATTCCTATATGGAATTCAAAATTCGCCAAAATATCAAACTAGTCCCTTTCAAATGAAATTTGAAACTACTCTCCAACAAGAGTATAATGCTGTCTTACAAATGGAAGAAGACTTTTGGAAGCTTCGCTCAAGAATTAGTTGGTGTAATGAAGGTGATGCTAACACTCGTTTCTTCCATAGTATGACTACCAATAGAAAACGTGTCAACTCTATCTTGTACTTTAAAGATGAAAATGGTAATTGGATTACTGATGCAAAATTTATTTTACAACACACTTACAACTATTTTGATAATTCCTACAAGACTTCTAAAACCATTAGTAATATGGCTTGTTTCAAAAATCAATATGACTTTTTCGGAACTAAAGATTTAATCACCCTTGATAATCCTTTTACAAAGGAATAAATTAGGAAATCTATTTTTTCGTTCATGCCTTTTAAAGCCCCTTGTCCGGACAGTATTCACCCTTTCTTTTATAAAAAATATTAGAATATGGTTGGTCAGTCATAAAAGTTTGGCAAGATGCCTTTGAATCACAATTCCTCCCTGAGGGTATTAATGACACTTACTTGTGTCTTATCGCAAAAATAGACAATGCTACCGATCTAAATTTTTTTAGACCTATTGGACTTTGTAATACAGTGTACAAAATTATTACCAAAATTATTGTTAATAGACTAAAATAATTTCTTTCAGTCATTATTAGCCCTACTCAATCGAGCTTTTTAAAAAATAAGAGAGCCAGTGATAATGCCATTGTCATTTAGGAAATTATCAATAATATGTCCTCTTCAAACAGCTCTAAATATGATATGTTATTAAAAATTGATCTCGAAAAGGTTTTTGATAAGTTAGAATGAGATTTTATTCATAAAACTCTAGTTTTTTTCACTTACCTCCCAAAATTTCTAAACTCATTATGCACTGCATTTGCACTAGTGACATTGGTATTCTTGTCAATGGAACAAAAACTATTTTTTTAGCCCAAGTAGAGGAATCCGTCAAGGTGATCCCATATCACCATACATATTTATTCTATATATGGAACTTATGTCTAGGTTAATTGATAATCAAGTGGATACTTTGAAGTGGGATCCGATAAAAATTTCCCCAACGGGTCCTTATTTTTCACACCTATTCTTTGCTGACGATTTGACCCTAATGGGTAAATGCAACCATAAGACGGGTAATTGTATTAATAAGTGCCTTAATTTATTTATGGAAGAATCCGGATCGTCTATAAACTACTCTAAACCTAGGATTGTGTTCTCCAAAAAATGTCCACTGGACATTTTAAGTCATTTTGCTAGCTTATTTAACATAAGGCCTAGTTTTGAATTTGAAAAATATCTTGGATTCCCTATTCTAAATTTCAAGCCAAAGCACAAGGATTTTCAGTTTGTCATTGATAAAATTCGAGCTAAACTCTCTCTTTGGACAACTAATCTTCTTAATATTACGGGAAGAACCACCTTAGCATCTTCAACTTTGAATGCTATGCCTTCTTATGTTATGCAATACACTATGCTCCCTAAAAAAGTGCTAAACTAGATTGATAAGATTCAAAGGGATTTCATATGGGGTACCACTAACACTAAGAAAAAACTCCATTTAGTTAAATTGAAAAACAATCACTAAACAAAAATCTGAAGGAGGCCTAGGAATTCATACTGCCTTTCAAAAACATTTTGTTCTCCTCACTAGCCTTAGCTGGTGGCTTATAAATTTTACTAATAACCCTTGGGCTCAACTAATTACTAGTAAATATTCCCATAAAAAAATTACCCAAAATGTTCCTTTATCTAGGTATCCCTTCTAAAAGGATACAAACTCCTTACAAAAGGAATCTTGTGGCATCCGAAAAAAAATTTAAATCTTGACGTTTGGACAATTAGATGGATTCATAATGCTCCCAACCTTAGAAATTGTATAGAAGGTCCTTTCCACAAATCTGATTACTCAATCTCTCTTAATCAGCTAATTTTTAATGATCAATGGGACACCTCAAAAATTTTGTTTGACCTACCCCTTCTCTGGTAAACAAGATCAGGGCTATTCCTATGCCGTTAGGCTCAATAAGTAATTATCTCATGTCCTGGGATACGAATAGCAATATCATGTTTACATCCAAGTCCCGCTACAAGCTTTTAGAGGATAATCACTTGATGATTCAGGATAAAGAGCCTGACTTTAATTGGATTTGGGATCTCCATTGTCCTACTAAAATCGAGTTCTTTATTTTGCAATCCCTTGTAGAACTTACCTACAATATATTGGTATCAATATTGATCCTATTTGCCCTATGTGCAAACAAGGATCTGAGGATGCCACTCACATTTTTCTCCTTTGCCCTATAGCTACCCGTTATTGGTCTAGTATTGGTCTAATAATCAATCAAAGTAATGATCAATAAAATTGGTTAGCTATTTTAAGGAATTCTCATCTCCAAGATAGTCATCAGCATTACGCTTGGAAAAATATCCTCCCCTTTTCAATTTGGAATCTGTGGCAGAATAGAAATAATAATAACATAAATAATTTGGACCTAGATATTAACCCTAGACAGGTTTTCCATCAAATATGGGAATTTCCCTTTCTTTACTGAAAAAAATTCCATACAACATTCTTCAGTCAAGATTAAAATTCACTGGGAAAGACCTCTTTAAAACAAGATAAAATATAACACTGATGGGGCATTCTTGAAAGAGAAGATTCATGCAGGTATAGGAGGAGTTTTTAGAAATAGCTCTAGTAAATGGATCATGGGATTTACAAAATCTTGCTATACAACATCCTCCTTACAAGCTGAACTATTAGCATTAGAGCAAGGATTCAAATTTGTTGTGGAGATGCCATTTGCTGCTATAGAAATTGAATCAGATTCAACGGACATAATAAAGATGCTTATTGATGAGAATGATAATACTAATGCATGTTTACTTAACTGCAGATCATTAATGCACCGACAGAAATCCCCGGTGATCAGACACAATTTTAGGGAAGGAAATGCAGTAGCAGAATGCCTAGATAAGGAAGCAGTCAAAAATTTCAAGCCGAATAAATGCTATCACCTTGCTTGACCACCTCTTTTTGTTGAAGCTCTTTTGGAAAAGGACGCACAGGGCATTTTTTTGGGTATTAAGCAACTAAGTACCGGTGTTTGTAATAGTTTAGTAACTTTAAACAATAGTAATGTCCTTCGGGACTATGTAACTTCGGTGTAAGTTTTTGTATATTAATATATATGCTTTCTTATCGCTCAAAAAAAAAATATTAGATTTAAAGTTGAAGTATTTAAAATAAAACAAAAATATATATGAAACCAAGGAACCAACATTTACTGACCAAACATGAGAACGTCGTATCCTTACAAGCACCTGAGGACCCATCCCCTCTCTTCTCTCTACCTAAAATCAATTTTGGCTCAAAATCTCAAATTGGGTTTAGCCAAAATTTCTCAAGTCCGCCCCTCCTCCCCAAGACTCAAAAGGAGCTATATATGGATAGTATTGGAAATTTAGAAGGAAAAAATTTTTGCGGTAAGAATTTTGCTCCCCTCCTTCCAATTCTAAAAAATATAATTTTACTTCCTTAGTTAGAATTCTACAAAAAAATCTAATTTTTTGCATCCCACTGTGCTATAATAGATTCTTGGAGATGAAAATCACTGAGGCTTTTGCTTCTGAGATTCACAAAGGCTATTTTCTACAAATTCAAGGCACCCAATTTAGTTAATAGATATCTTTCTTTTTCTTAGTTGTTCGGATTTGGGTTAACAAATTTCTTTTTTTTTTTCTTAATTATTCGGATTTGAGTTAACAATTTTCTCTTTTAGGTATTGATTGGTAGATTGATTTTTATTTTTTTTGGTGTGTTTTTGGGTGTTTGTTGTTTAGTACATTTATAAAGTTAGATATAAGATTTTCATAATTTAGTGGTAGATTATGCTTAGAGTTCAATTATATTATTGGTTTCTTAGTGATTAAAGCATTGATTATTGTATAGTAACTAATTGGTGTCGATGCCCCCTTTTTCTTTTAAAGGCAAAATCGGATTTACGACATTTGGGCGGGCAACTCTTTTTCCCTTTAGGGAATTGGAGTTTTGGAGTTTGAAGAATCGCCACCTAATGACTAAGTGCATTAGGACACTAAGAATGGTTTGAATTTGAAGAACACGAGTTCGGGTAAGGGCTACAAATTATCTCAAGGGGAAGGTGTTAGGCACCCCTCAAGATCCACTAGTGTGGTTCCCGGCAATGTTATAATTTATGGCTTCACATAATCAAGTAAGCAACCAAGGCTCAAATAGAAGGGGTTTTCAAATAATATTGCAAGTAAATTAATTTTGAAGAACATTTGCTATAGGGATGCTTTCTAAATGTGATTGATTTTTAAAACGTTTGTAAAAGTGGAGGAGTCCTATAAGCATGATATCTAGAGTGCATTTTTGTTATTTTAACATATAGACTGTTTGCCTAATGTTTATATGCAAATGTGAATGAACTTATAGGAACGATCTCTATATGCAGATGACATACTTATAGGCATGATTTCTGTATGCGTAATGAAATGACTTATAGACAGGATTTCTAAATGTACAATGAAATGACCTATAGGCAGGATATCTATATGCATATATGAATAAACTTATAGACCTAATTTCTAATTGCGTAATGAGATGACCTATAGGCAGGATTTCTAAATGTATGATAAAAAAATGACCTATAGGCAGGATATTCTATATGCAGATTCATAAACGAAGACGTGGTGATTGCAGAAAATAAAAGCTAAGGCATGATATCTACCGTGCATGCATAATATAAGATACCCTCCCCATTTTTACTATACACCCCATAGTTATTACAAATCATTACAACTTGAATGAATCTAGAAAAGTAAATTACATCAGAAATAAAAAATTCCAACCAAGGAGAGCCTAATTCAGACTCCTAGTCTGACATGTGGAACAAACCAACTTCCAAAGACCAAATTTTCCAAATCCTTTCTCTTATTTGGGATGTGTCAAAGTTCCAAGGAGCTTCAAGAACTCCAGGCAATGCTACACCCCAAATATTATTACAGGATCATAGTGCAGTGTGGAAGGGCCAATCCTCAAATGTCCAAGTTCAGAGCGAATTCAATGTCCCAAGGCAAGGCTCATAGGAGGGGGGGGGGGCAGAACTTAGAGGCTAGAGTAAGTGTAAGTGCAATAGAGGGTAATTAGGGAAGACCATGGTAGGTTGGTGGTCATGCCCAGCAATTGGGATGGTGGCACACCCCTGACCAGCATGTCAGCTTTTAAAATTGGAGAGTGAGGACCTGTTGAAGGTTAGGTTTAGCCCCGGACAGAAAATTGGATGCTGCCAGGCTGTGCCTTAACTCAGCACACATAGGGGAGTGGGGTATGGGGATCCATACTAGAAGCAGGGTGCAAGGAAAGAGCAGGAAAATGGGCATACCCAGCAATGAGACATACTGGCACACCTTCCAGTCTACTTAGAGGTTAGGGGGTCAAAAACTTAGGTCATGAACAACAATTCTTGTTGCCATGCCCTAAGTCCCCACTCACAAGCACATAGGGGGTAATGGGATAGGGGGTAATTGTTCACAAAGAAGAGAAGCATGCAGTAGCATATAGGCTCTTTAAGTCAAATGTTAAACTTTACAGAGAAAAGAAAGTAGATATGGATACAAGGACTGTAAATAAACACATTGGGGTGATGCTGAAAATTAAGTTAGGACATACCAGTTTCAAAGAGACAAGTAAAGAGAAGCAGTAGCCTTGTAAAAGCCAAAATGCAGTCAAGAAGCAAGAGTACTATAAGTTCAGAAGAGAATTGTGATTGTATAGTTTTTAGTGTGCTCAATCATGTGTGCTATGTTAGAGGAAGTCATGTATTTATAGTGTAGAAAGCAAGCAGAAATAGGTAAGAGAATAGTTTGAAAATGAATTACACAAGGTTTCCCTTTAATTAAGGGATTCTGATTTTAAACGGGCAAAGCTAATTAAGAAAAAAGATTAATCAAACACTTTTCAAAGCAGTACAAGAGGGGTAAATACATAGAGATTTATTTAAGAACAAAGTCTTGACAGTATACGATTGTGCAAATTAAGGAAAGGAAATCAATTGACAACCAAGCAAGCATGAGTCAAAAATTTTGTATGAATGAACCAAGTCAGAAAGGGGGAAAGTTTTAACTTGAGGAAAATTAGTAACAATCAATTAGACCTATCAAAAGGGATTCTGAATCAATCACAAGTTGGAAAACCTTTTGGAAGAAAGGTTCATCACATATAAAACATGCAGACACGTTTAAACATGAAAGAACTGTCATGCCAATCAGTAGAAAAGTCTAGTGTATAAGAAATTAAAAAGTTCATAATTGTATGCAAATAAAGAGGTCCAGACTTAGTTCAAAGGCTCAGAAGCTACTCTGAAAGAGTCAAGGGTTCTGAAATAAACCCTAATTCAGTCGCGGGATCAAACCTCAGCAGAACCCCCAAATTTTAGGGTTTCGCCTTGAATCAAATACAAAGGTGGGGAAGCAACAGGCTCAGAGATCTCTGTTCAGAGTCTCATGAGAAGACAAACCAATATAATAAAAAATTCAAAGCAAACAGAGTGAAGGAACTAGCTCAAAGCACAATGAGAGAACAACATGATAGTAGAAGAAACATGTTTAAAGAAGATCTCAATATGGTTTAGCGGAAGGCAAACAAAGAGACCTAAGAATTTAATAAAATAAATACAGTAGGAGAACACAAGAACACTGAATAGTATATCAAAAGAGCATATAGAAAAACATAGTGAGATAAACATGTGAGCACGGCATAGAAACACAGTAGGAAAACAAAAATATAGAAGCACATAAGAGTATGCGTGATAGAAAGGAAACATGTGAGCACAACAAAGACAAATACACACAAAGAAGGGGAAAAGAAAAGTTGGATAATCATTTTAAGTCTTTTAGAAAACCCTAAGTCGAAGAGAAATGATTTTAAAAGTAATTTTGAAAGAAAAAATTGGGGAAATTGTTTAAGAACCCAAGTAGAGCATACATACGTGACAAATCTAAGAAAAATCGGAGAGAACCTCGAATAGTTAGGGTTTTGGAAGAACCCTAGAATGAGAAAGGCTTGGAAAAGGTTCGATCGGAGTCGGATAGATCAAAACCCGGCTCAAAACACCATTGTACACCGGAGCAGGGCCTGAGATGGTCGTAGAACCTTGAATCGCTGAAGATCTGAATGAGAACCTTCGAGGTTAGACCTCGATCCTTCGAGTACCAAGCGTATAAGAGCAAAGAGGGGGTGAGTATAGGGCTTCCATGGCTGGAGAAGCCATGGATTCCGGTGGTTTCAAGGCGGGAACGATTAGAGGCGGCTAGGGTTAAGGAAGGTTTGAGAGAACCTGAGAGATGAGGGGGGTTTCAAGGGCGGCGGGTTAAGGGGAAATGATTTAGGGTTGAGGGGTTTGTAAAATTAAAAAAGGAAAGGTTGCACGTGATCCGTCTGCTAGATCAACGGCTGGGATTAAAGATTAGGTCCGGGCGGGTTATTTAATTGGGTCGGGGGCGGATAATTTAGGGATTGGGTCAGCCCATTTATAATTGAAATTGGTGTTAATTGGGGGGATCGATTTTAGGCTAAAATATAAATAGGCAGGGCTAGTATTTAAATAGCCATTGTTTCCCTTTTTATTTTATAAAATAGTAAAGGACTTCAGAAATAAATTAAAGGTACTTAGACACTTAATAATACATAAATATCGATTTAAAAATATTGGTAATTTTATAATTATAAAATACTATTAAATCTTAAAATAGGTTAGAATTATAATTATATGCAATTTAACTTTAAAAATACCAAATAAATTTGGAAAAATATATAAAAATTAACTTAACTATATTTTTGTATAAATATGGGAATAAAATAAACTATTCACCAAAATGATAATTTTGGGAATAACTATTGCTTTTTGTACTGCTTGAATAGACAATAAATTGATTTTTTAAAAATCTTAAAAATTAAGGAAAATATCAAAAATATTGGGCATGTTTATATATACATACATATGCTATTTTGAAAGTATTTTGAGTATAAAAATACATATAGAAAAATTGGGTATCAATAATTAGTTATTCTTTTTGTTGTCTGTTTGGTTGAAAAAATTGGATCTTGCATTTTTTTTGTGTGTTAGAGAGAGAGAGAGAATGTAACGACCCGCCCAGTCATTTTGAGCCCTAGCGCACTGTTCAGCAGTTTGAGGCCACGCACAGCTTCAATCCAGGCATTATGGTGGTCGAAAAAATTCGGAGTAGACTTGGAGAGGAAATTCTCATTTCAAAAGCTTTAAGTTAAAAGAATTAGCTAAGATCGAATTTTTGAGTAAACGACTTGGGAATCAGGATTCGAAGGTTTCAGCAGGTTTGCATAATAATTTAGGACTTAGGCGTATGTCCAGGTCGGATTTTGGATGACCCGGGAGCGTTTTGGCGCACATTGTGGAAGTTATCATTTTGGAAGAAATTTTATAAGTTTGGATTAAAGTGAATTTCAGCGTTATTGATGTCTGTTTGGGATTCCGAGTCAGGGAGTAGCTCCGTATGGTGATTCTGGAGTTGGAAACGCGATCAGAAGTGAATTCGGAGGTCCATGGGTCATTTGGCTAAAGATAGAAACTTGAAGGTTTTTGAGAAGTTTGATTGGAAATGGACTTTTTGATATCGGGGTCGGAATCCGATTCTGGAAGTTGGAGTAGGTACGTATTGTCGAATATGACTTGAGTGCAAAATTTGAAGTCAATCGGACGTGATTTAATAGGTTTAAACATCAAAAGTAGAAGTTTGAAATTTTAAAGTTCATAAAGGTTGAATTGGAGGTTGATTCGTGGTTTTAGAATTGTTTGATATGATTTGAGGCCTTGAGCAAGTCCATAAGATGTTTTGGGATTTGTTGGAATGATTGGTTGGGATCCTGGGGGCCTCGGGTGATTTTCGGGTGGTTAATGGATCGAAAATTGAATTTTTGGAAGGCTGAAGTTGCTGGTGTAACCACACCTGTGAGAATAGGGCCGCAGAAGCAGCCCAATAATTGTATATGTGGATTTGACAAAGGAGAGCTGGGATCGCAGATGCGGTCGTTTGGCCACAGAAGCGGGACCGCATCTGCGGGAATAGAAGCACAGAAGTGGAAAAGGGGAGCCTAGGGAAAAACCGCAGAAGTGGTGGATTGGCTAGCACTTGCGGAACCGCAGAAGCGGTAAAGGGACTGCAGGTGCGGAAAGTGCTGGAGGCAGAGATGTGTTTTAAAAATTGGGATTTGACCATTTTCTCTCATATTTTCTTGGCTTGGGCGATTTTTGGGAGAGCTTCAAGTGGGATTTTTCATCATCAACGATAAGGAAAGCTAATCCCATCTATCTTGAGTTAAATATATCGATTATGTATATATTTTAGCATGTAAATTGGTATAAATTTGGGGTTTTGGTAGAAAGACCTTAAAATTTATATTCTCGGAATTTGACCACGATTTTGGGTATGAAATTTAGAGAAAATTATATATTTGAGTTTGTGAGGCTATGGGTAAACTTATTCTTCGAAAATTTTGGAAATTCGGGCAGGTGTGCCTGAGGGCGTTTTTGTTAACTTTCAAATCGGGGTTAGTAATTGTAATAAATTGGATTAATATGAGTAGTTTATCGTTTATTAATGAATTTCCATAATCATTGGCTAGTTTTGGGGTATTTAGAATCGATTCAAATCTTCGAGAGGGCGTGGAATGCCGGTGATGGATATCCGGAGCGAGGTGAGTCTCTTTTCTAACCTTGTAAGAGGGAATTATCCCCATTAGTTAAATAATTAAATATGTGCTTCTAATTGTGGGGGCTACGTATGCATGAGGTGATGAGATTCCGTGCGTAGCCACTATTATGTTTAAGTCCGGGTAGTCTAGGACTCAAAATCATGCTATACTTGGAATATCTCAAACCTTACTGAAAGTTGAATTGCTTAAACCCTATCGAATTGGTAAATGAATTTTTAAATAAAATTAAACATCAATTTTCTAAATTGTTAAAAGAGGATTGGTTTTCTTTGGATAACTGTTTCCTGATGACTTCTTGATTGACTGTCTGTGTGTGTTTAAATTTTGGAACGTGCAGAATGCCTCGGTAGATTAAATAGATGCATCTAGGATTTGCGCCATTCGACTCTCTGGTAGTGCACAGTTTAAATATTATTGGATCAGGCCGTACGTCCTCAACATGATTTACGCATGCTTGTATTGCTTGCCTTGGAACTTATTGAAGTTGTTATTGCCTCTTCCCGGCTTAAGAATATATGCATAAATGATGTAAAGGAATTTAGAAATTTCCTATAAAAGAAAAAAATGTTTACTTGCTTCAATCTATTGAATTACAATCAGTTGATAAAAATCCACTATTTAATATATTATTGATATAACATTATTGGACCACTAGTAAGTGTCGAAGTCGACCTCTCGTCTCTACTTCTTTGAGATTAGATGGGATACTCATTGGGTACATGTTATTTTCGTACCCATACTACACTTCTGTGCATTTTTGTTGCACAGACTCATGCATCTCTAGTGGCCTAGTGGGCGTAGCAGCATGGTTGATACAGAGACTTAGGTGGCCTGCACTTTTCGAGACGACCCGCAGCCAACAAGTCTCTTTCAGATTACTGTATTTATTTTCTGTCTAATATTGTATTCTGGACGATTGTTGTATTACATTATATCTTAAAAATTGCTCATGCACTTGTGACACCGGGTTCTGAGATATCTATAAGTTTATTCAGAAATTTTAAAAGTTGTTAAATCTTTAATTATTTATTCAATAGAGTTTACTATGTGTCGTTAAACGTACAAAAGAAGTAATTTCGAAAATATTTAAAACGAGAATTTAATTAAGTATTTTAATTGGTTTGCCTGACAGAGGTATCCGGTGCCATCACGATCCTTAGTGGATTTTGGGTCGTGACAGAGAAATTTTGGTGTTAGTCTTTGTGATCTCATTTTGCTGTTTTAAATAAATATATTAATATTAATTTTTATCAACTAAATGTTTCTGTTGTCTATATAGTTGTGTCAATTTATACAAAATATATTTTAGATATTGATTATTAGATTGTTTTTATTTGGTTTTGGTTTATTAGGGTAATTATAGTTTAATCCATCTTTAAGGATTTCATTATTAACCACTGATACCTCAACGCCTTCTTCATTAGTAAGAAAAACAGCGGTGAATCCTTTGTTGCAGCCAGATAAACTGTTTATAAGAGGAAACTGTAATCTTTATTAAATGTTTGCAGTGTTGCAATATGTTGATTTAATTATTTGCTTATCTTTTTCTATGCTCTAGCATTCATATGAAATCAAGTCTTAAGCTGTATAATAGATTCGGGTATGATTTGGTAAATACGCATTCTTTGTGTATGTTGGTCAATTGTTGCAAGCAAGCAATTTTTTGACTTATATTTGGGCATGCAAAAATGTCTTGTTAGGTTGGAATTAGGAGAAACACATGTGGTATAATGACATGTTGTGGAATACTATAATTGGCTTACACCATTTATTTCCTTCCCATTCCTGAAAAACTGAATTTAATGTCATTACCATTTCGTGCGATAGTCATATTACTAGAACCAATTCTTAGACCTGTAATATATGCCTCAATGTTGTTGCTAGTGCGTGGATTCACCTGTCGATATATGCTTTCTTATTTCATCATTCATTGAGAGTTTAATTGGATTATGGTATCTTGATTATTGGATACTTTGTCATTTTGTTGAGTTTTTCGGGTTGATTTCTTATTTGATAATAGTACGAATTGGTTATTCATTATAGTTATGTCCTGCGTTGAGTCGAGGGTCTGTCGAAAATAGCCTCCCTACCTTTTAGGTAGGGGTACGATCTTCGTACATACTACTTTCCCCAGACCCCACTAGTAGGATTATACTGGATTTGCTGTTATTGTTGTTGTTCTTAGTTGTTCAGATTTTATTTTTGAAGAATGTTAATCTTTTTAACATGATAAAAGAAGAGAGTCGAGTAGGTTTGTAACAACCCGACCGGTCGTTTTTGGAATTTATATCCCGATCCCCTATTAACTGCTTTCCCCAAGTTTATTTCTGCTATTTTGATTTGTCGGGATGTTCGGTTTTAAGTTTCAGGAAGTTTTGGGACACTTAGTCCCTAAATGAGAGCTTAAGTGTTGGAAAGTTGACCGTAGTAGGAACAATGTGAAGATGTCCTCGGAATGGAAATACGATGGCTCCATTTGCTCCGTTAGGTGATTTCGGGTTTAGGGGCGTGGTCGGATTTTGTTTTGGAGGTCTGTAGCTAATTTAGGCTTGAAATGCCGAAAGGTCGAATTTTGAAGTTTTCGGTTCGACAGTGAGATTTTGATCTAAGGGTCGGAATGGAATTTCGAGAGTTGCAGTAGTTCCATTATGTCATTTGGGATGTGTGTGCAAAATTGTAGGTCATTCGGATGTGGTTTGGTTGGGTTTTTGATCAAAAGCGTGTTTTTAGAGTTTTTGGAATTATTAAGCTTGAATCCGATGAAAAATAGGTGTTTTGATGTTGTTTTGAGCGTTCCGAAGGTTGGAACAAGGTTTTAGGATATGTTGGTGCCTTTGGTTGAGGTTCCGGGGGCCTCGGGTGTATTTCGGATGCTCAACGGTCCATTTTTGAAACTTAGGAAATTGCAGAAAATTGTTGCAGCAGTCAGTTCTGGTTTCCTTCTTCACGTCACGAGTGGGTCCTCACATTCGCGAAGAGGAGCTGGGGCAGGAGGAGAGGTCGGCCTTCGCGTTCACGAGAGGCCCTCCGCATTCGCGAAGAGGCTAGGTGGTTGTGCTACGCGTTCGTGATTGGGCTTCGCGTTCATGTAAGAGGAATTGGCCCAGCGAAGTTTTTATGCATCGCGTTCGCGTGGTGCTTATCGCGTTCGCGAAGAAGGAAAAAATGGTCAAGGTTATTTTGTGCTTTGCGAATGCGAGGCGTTGATTGCGTTTGCGAAGAAGGAATTTGGCCCCTGGGTAGAATGTTTTAAAAAGGGTCTTTCGCAAGTTTTAGACTATTTTCCTCCATTGTTAGGCAATTTTGAAGCTTTTTGAAATATGTTGAAAAGGGATTAAAGGGGACACACTTGGAGGTAACATTTTTGACTTCATAACTCATTTTTATGTGATTAAAGACCTAATTAGTGATTAGAAATTTGGAAAAAATAGGTAATTAGGGCTTGAGTTTAAGAGGCCTTTAAATGAAGATTTGAGTGGCCATTTGGACTCCGATTTCAGTGTTCTTGGTATGTATGAACCCGTGAGAATGTGAGGAATCCAAAAATATAAATTTTAACTGATTTCAAGATGTGGGACTGAGGGGAATTTTGGTTATTTTACCTAATTTCGCGTCTTAGCTTAGAATGTAATTATAGAATCAGTTATTTGAAGTGTTATTTAAATTATGAAATTGAATTGAATAGATTTGGGCCATTTGGAGTTGGATACTCATGGCAAAGGGATGGTTTCGGGTTGACTTGCACTTATTCGAGGTAAGTGGCTTGTCTAATCTTGTGTGGGGGACCTTTCCCCTTATGATTGTTCTTGTGGTAATTGAAATGCCTCGTACGTGAGGTGACGAGCGCGTACTTGAGCTAATTGCTAAAAATTCGATTTTCTTTAAGTATTTCAATTGAGTTCCTTCTCCTGATTCATTTTTTTACTTACGTATTTAGCCTGTTGTTAGTTTAGAAAAGTATGTTTAGTAGACTTAATTGCCTATTTGCTCAATTTGCCTTAATTGCATTACGTGAAGTATGTTAGGCTAGACTTATCTGTTTACTTAGTACGAAATCTACCTTTTGTTGAATATTCTTGTGTTGCTGCTATGTGTTTTACTTTGGGACTACGGGACGATATCCCGGGAACTCCCCTGTATGTTTACTTTGGGATTACAGAATTGCATTCCTGGAGATCCTCCTGCACATTTGTGAGTTGGACTACGGGACTGCATCCGGGAGATTCCACTAGATATGATATTTATATTTGGGGACTACAGGACGGTATCTTGGGAGATCCCCGGTTATTATTTTGGAGTTGAGTTGTATTCTCTTACTGTGTTTTACTTGCCTCTATAGTAGTTGTTGCTGCCTTTCATATCTCGTGTTACTTATTACACTATTTATTTCATTCTGTTAAACCTTGTATTTTATTTAACCTTAGTAGGGCCCTAACCGTCCTCGTCACTACCCAACCTGGGTTAGGCTTGACACTTATTGAGTACTGCTATGGGGTACTCATGCCCTTCCTGCGCATGTTTTTTTTTTTCATGTGCAAATCTAGGTACTTCGACTTAGTCCTACCACCCCTGAGGTGAGGTAACTGCTATAGCGACTTCGAGGTATATCTTTCGTGTTCGCAGACCAAGGAGTCTCTTTCTATTCTTGTTGTTTAGTATTAGTCCTTCTATATTTCAGTTCTTGTTAGACATTCTGGATTTAGAGCTATGTAGTACTTCTTAGCTTGTGATTCATGGGTTTTTGGGTCTTGGATTTATGTATTGATTTTTAGAATTTAATATGGTGTATGCCGAGCGGCACAGTTAACCATTGTTAATTTTCCTTATATCTGTTAAAGTTGTTTACTTCCGCAAATTTTGGTTTCTTTTCCGCAATTTAGGCTTACACAGTCGTAGAAACTAGGTGCCGTCACGATGGTTCATGGAGGGCGAAACGGGGTCGTGAAAAGTTGGTATCAGAGCTCTAGGCTCATAGGAGTCATGAATCACAAGTCAGTTTATTAGGGTCTCGCTGATCGGTTTGGAGACGTCTGTACTTATCTACGAGAGACAATGTAACAGTTAGGAAAACTCCGTTTCGTTTGATTTCCTTGTCGTACGAGATTTTGGATATCACAATTCTAAACTTCTGTCTTTCTATTCTCTCATAGATGGCGAGGACACGTGATACTCGAGATGACTAGGCACCCGTGCCCCCTACTTGAGTCGTTAGAGGCCGAGGCCGGGGTAGAGGCTGAGGACGCACTCGTGGTGCAGCAAGAGCAACCGCGCGAGCTGCCGGTGAGGTACCACCAGCAGTACCAACCGAAGTCCAGACACCTGATACGTCTGCCACTACTACCCCGACACTCCAGGAGACTTTGGCACAGTGTATGAGCATGTACACCACTTTGGATCAGGCAGGGTTGCTTCCCCTTACTGCAGCCACATCCCAGGCCGGGGGAGGAGTACAGACTCCCGCCGCCCGCACTCCTAAGCAACGAGTGCATGTTGAGTAGGTCCCAAATGTTATTCCTGTGCCGCCTGCAGTACCAGTTCAACCCGAGAACAGGGCATCGACTTTAGAGGATGAGCAGCAGAGACTTGAGAGGTTCAAGAAATATGATTATGCTGTATTTAGTGGGTTAGCATCAAATGATGCCTTGGGATTTCTTGAGGAATGCTACCGTATTCTCCGTACTAAGGGCATATCAGGATCGAGCGAGGTTTCTTTCACTACTTTCCAACTTCGAGGAGCCGTCTATCAGTGGTGGTGTGCTTATGAGTTATACAGTCTGGATGAGGCAGCTTCCCTGACTTGGGCTCAGTTTTAAGATATGTTCACGCGTGAGTATGTCCCCTAGAGTCTTAGGGACGCCTGGCGCGCGGAGTTTGAGCATTTGCGCTAGGGTACTATGACTTTCTGGGAGTATGCTGTCTGTTACATTGACTTGGATAGATATGCACCAGCTTTGGTTTCTATGATTTGCGAGAAGGTTCGCCGGTTCATTAAGGTGCTTATTCCCAGCATCAGATCTAGCATGACTCGTTGCTAGGAGGATTGAGGGTATGCATTGTAGACATGTGATTTTTGACCCTCTTCAAGATTTTTCATATTTTAGCATGTAAATATTTAATTTAGGCTTAATATAGCTATTTTAACTCATTTTTACTCTTTTACTTTTATTTTATTACAAGAAAACGAAAATTACATAAGATAGATTCATTAATGTTTTATAGTCATTTTTAACCTTGAAAAAAAATACAAAAAATTATTTTGTTTTAACAATTATTCTATTTTCTTTAATAATTATTTTTACTTAAGTAGGGCTAATTAATATTTTGGTAATATTTCTATATGGATAGATTTTTTTAGTTAACTAAGCTAATTTTAAGAAATGTAGTCATAAAAGCCCAAGTTTCAAGCCCATAATAACCCAAACCCAATACCCTTAAAACCGTAGACTTAGACTATAAAAAGAGCCTTTGACCTATATTAATACCTAGACCCAAAGAAATACAGCAGTTGTGACCTTCTAAATCTTCTGCACAAAAACAATGAGCCATTTTTCTATACAAATTAAAGACCTAAGAGCTAAAATACAAAGGAACAACGCTAGAGATCCACAAAGAGAAGCGGATCTTCTTCTCTAAAAAAAAGCATGAGCCGTTTCCCTTGACTAGATTTTGTTTTCTCCTCATTCTGAATACTTATACGCAGTAGCACCAAGCAGCCATTCCTTTCAGCTCTATCACCGAGCTCCTAACATCATAGCCTTCTAGCAGCCTCATGCCCACCACACTGTTGGGAATAAACCCCCTACTAAAATAATATTCACGATAATAAAAGCGGAATAATAATATAGCTCCGAGATACGGTAATTAACAAGAATAAAAGAGTAACAATGACACCAAGATTTTTACGTAGAAAATCCTTCTAAATAAGGGAAAAAACCACGACCCTGAGAGGAGCAACTGATATCACTATAGTAAGTAATTTACACTTTGTAGGCCCGAGTAAAATACTACAAATACCACTACAATACTCAAAAGAAATAACCCTCTTTTGATATTTCACCTCACTATAATATCGCTCACACTTTCTATTTTCTTCACAGACTATTTTCTTATATCCTGTCTGTGAAACTTCACTCTTTCTTTCTAGCTCTTAGATATATTTTCCTTTGAGATTATGATATAAAAAATGAGAGCCGAAGCTCTCATTTTATAGGCAAAATATGCCTACCATACTTGACATTTCATCTTCTGCAGCCTA
>MU670540.1:30441-50465 GCA_026770625.1 Nicotiana glauca
GTGTAAGGGTACCTGCATGACTCTACCCTTGGCCTCTCTGATCTCCTCATAGGTTGAGGTTGTTCTTCTTCCTGAGTGGGGCGCTCCATTTCCTCGACACCTTCATCAAGTTGCTCCCCCTGCTCAATAACCTCACCAGGTTGCTCCCCCTGCTCGGCAACCTCGTCGGCCGTAATTTCTGCACTTGTGAGATTGTTAGAAGTAGAAGGAATAGTAACAAGGTTAGGAATTATACCATTCTTCACCTTTTCTAACATATCAACAGCAGTTCCAACTTCACTTTCTCGGAAGACTACATCTCTGCTTCTGGTGACCTTCTTCTTTACAGGATCCCACAATCTGTACCCGAACTCTTCATCTCCATATCCGATAAATATGCAGGGAACAGATTTATCATCCAGCTTTGTTCTCTGCTCTTTTGGTATATGTGCAAAAGCTCTGCACCCGAACACTTTCAGATGCGAGTAGGACACCTCCTTGTTGGTCCAAACTCTCTCTGGGATGTCAAACACCAACGGAACTGATGGACTCCTATTGATCAGGTAACTGGCTGTCTAAAATGCTTCACCCCAGAATGACTTAGGCAGTTTAGCCATTCTGAGCATGCTTCTCACTTTCTCCACAATGGTGCGGTTCATCCTCTCGGCTACGCCATTGTGCTGTGGGGTTCCAGGAACTGTCTTTTCATGTCTGATCCCATGACTTGAACAGTACTCTTCAAATTCCCTTGAAGTGTACTCACCTCCATTGTCACTTCGGAGACATTTTAGCTTTTGACCCGTCTCCCTTTCTACTAGAGCATGAAACTTCTGGAAAACTTGAAACACCTGATCTTTCGTTTTCAAAATATAAACCCATAATTTTCGTGAAGCATCATCAATAAAAGTAACAAAATATTTGTTACCGCCCATTGATTAAATTTTCATTGGGCCACAAACATCAGAATGTACTAAATCAAATATATTTAATTTTCTTTCAGACGATGTCTGAAATGAGACCCTATGCTGCTTACTAAATAAACAGTAGTCACAAGGTTTTACCGTTGTACCTTTGGCATAAGAAATGAGTGATTTCTTAGCAAGAATCTGCAATCCCTTCTCGCTCATATGACCCATTCTTTTGTGCCACAAATATGCAGAAATATCATCTTGTGCCGCATTCAATTCACCTTGGCATATTTCTGCATTTGTCCTGTACAACGTGCCACGAGCAACTCCTTTTGCAATCACCAATAATCCCTTGGTGAGTCTCCACTTTTGATTTGCAAAATAGTTCTCATATCTATCTCGGTCCAAAGCAATTCCCGAGATTAAGTTCATCCGCAAATCAGGTACATGCCGCACATCCTTTAGAACCAATGTGCATCTGACATTTGTCTTGATACAAATGTCACCAATCACCACAATCTTTAAGTAACTTGTGTTACCCATTCTCACTGTGCCAAAATCACCTGCTACATATCTACAAAAATGATCTCTTACCGGTGTGGCATGGTAAGATGCCGCTGTGTCAACCACCCAATCTGACTCTGGTCCTGATAGGTGCATGCATTCCTCTTCCTCATTTATAAAGAGGACAACATCATCATTGTTTTGCACCATGGCGGCTGTGTTGCCATCATTCTTCTGGCCACTGGTTTCACCTTTGCCCTCCTTGGATTTGGGCAATCTCTTTTGAAGTGACCTGGTTGATCACAGTTGTAGCAATTTCTGGCTCTTGATTTGGATCGGTTCTTTGACTTCCCATGAGCTCCATATCTACCATAGTTGCTCGAACTCATTTGATAACTCCTGCCTCTACCTTCTGTGATGAGAGCTTGTCCTTAATTTTCAGGCTTCTTTCTCATCTTCTCATTGAGTAAAATAGCCGATGTGACATCTTTCAACTCAATAGTAGTCTTACCGTGCAGGATGGTTGTTGCCAAATTATCGTACGAAGATGGCAACGAGTTCAATAGCAAGATGGCTTTATCTTCTTCCTCGATTTTCACTCCGAGGTTGGCAAGCTGTGTGATTAGTCCGTTAAATACATTTAAATGTGACAAAAAATTCATACCTTCACCCATGTGTAGGGCGTATAACTGCTTCTTCAGGTACAATTTATTTGTCAGTGTTTTGGACATGTATAGGCTTTCCAACCTTGTCCAAATTCCACGTGCAGTGACTTCATCAATGATGTTATTTACTATATCATCCGATAACTGCAACCTAATTGCACTAGCAGCTTTTTCATCCAGATCAGCCCAATCCTCAGCTTTCATGGTATCAGGCTTTTTGGCATCAGCAACTAGTACCTTGTGTAATCCTTATTGGATGAGCAGATCCCTCATCCTTCTTTGCCATGTTGAGAAACCGTTATCTCCGTTGAATTTAGCTACCTCGTACTTTACTTCGGACATTTTTATTTTTCACCGAGAATAGTACTACCGACAGTGAATAGTATTTCAGTGAACGAGCAGAACCTGTGCTCTGATACCAGTTGTTGGGAATAAACACCCTACTAAAATAATATTCACGGTAATAAAAGAGGAATAATAATGTAGCTCCGAGATATGGTAATTAACAAGAATAAAAGAGTAACAATGACACCAAGATTTTTACGTGGAAAATCCTTCTGAATAAGGGAAAAAACCACGACCTCGAGAGGAGCAACTGATATCACTATAGTAAGGAATTTAATCTTTGTAGGCCCGAGTAAAATACTACAAAGACCAATACAATACTCAAAAGAAATAACCCTCTTTTGATATTTCACCTCACTATAATATCGCTCACACTCTCTATTTTCTTCACATACTATTTTCTTATATCTTATCTGTGAAACTTCACTCTTTCTTTCTAGCTCTCAGATATATTTTCCTTTGAGATTATGATATAAAAAATGAGAGCCGAAGCTCTCATTTTATAGGCAAAGTATGCCTACCATACTTGACATTTCATCTTCTGCAGCCTACCATATTTGACAGAAAAATGAAACAAACATGGGCTGCTAGCAGCCAACTTTGACAAAAAGGTTAACAAGGAAGAAAATTCTTCCTTAACTTAAGGGGCTGGACTCCACACACACTACATACACACAGTCGCATCTCCAAAAGAAACCAAGCAAATTCGAGGTGCCGACGAGGCCCGTTGTGGAAGTTTGTCGCGGTTCCGGCGAGCTTCGAGGTCTGGATCGCAGTTCCGATCGAGGTTCCTATTTTCGGTCCGGTTAACAGTGAGTAATTCCATTTGTACGAAGGTTCAATGTGAGATTTCTTATTTTATTTCGTTTGTTCTGCTTACCATATTTATGGATGATTTATTTCTGAATGTCTCTGTATCTATAATTTAGTTCCTTTTCTTATTGCCCATGACGTGAAAAATTGAAGGTGCTTATTCTATGGTGTGTGTTACTGAGGATAAGTTGGTTGCCGTAAGGGATCCTCATGGGTTTAGGCCATTGGCTACGGGTAGGATACGTAATGCTGCTGTTGTGTGCTGTTACTTTGGTCTTAAGAACCTAACTGCTTAATTTTAATTTTTAAATCCAAAAATACAAGAATGAAGAAAGCACAATGCTGTGTCGTGGAAATCTTTGCCAATTGTCAAGTCCAATTCTTCAAAATGAACAAGCAATTCAATGTTACACTTTTCCCATAATCATTATTCCATTACTGATGAACTTTTTTTTAATCTCAAACTTAGGTGTTAAACAATTTTGAACGTTGTAGTTTTGCTTTGGGCATGATTAATAAGTTATCGTGGCCATGAGTACGGTTCCCATGACATGGTTATGATACGTGAATCTCAATTCGGGGGTGCATTTCATGTAATCCGATTATAACAACTTCGAATAATAAAACCCTATGAAATAATTTGAGACGTGCTGCGCACAATAAAATCCCAAATGCGTGGCCCTCGTTTAATTAATTTTAAAGTCCTTAGAATTCGAGGCGTGCCATTTAGCAAAAATTCCATGGCCCTCACAAAGATAAAACGCGTAGTTGCTTTTGGCACGTACTTTAATAATATTACCTTCCTAAATTCGGGTGTGCATTTCATGTGACCCAAATCCAAATCCTAAAACGTTGAATAAAATGTGTTCCGGATCGCGGGTGCATTTCATGTGACGCGATCCAACATGTTTTTGACGGCGTTTAATCTTCTTTAAAAAATGAATAGAAACGGTTATAATTTAAAATTGGCACATAGGTTCAAAATGTTCTAAAATCAGATAATTAAGCCGAACATAACAATTGAGCGACCGTGCTAGAACCACGGAACTCAGGAATGCCTAACACCTTCTCCCGGGTTAATAGAATTCCTTACCTGAATTTCTGGTTTGCGGACTTGGGAGACCATAAATTATCCTAAGTGGCGACTCTGAATTCTTAATAAACAAATAATCTCGTTTCGATTGTCCTTTAATTGGAAAAATTTCCTTATTATTATACCCTCCAGGGGATGTAGTGAAAAAGTAGGTGTGACAGCTCTGGCGACTCTGCTGGGGACAAGAACCCAGAACTTTTGGTTCAGGGTTCAGAATTCGAGCTTAGATGAATTGTTATAGTTGGCTTTATTAATTATCTAATTTTGTTACATGTTTGGGCCTAATATGCTAAATGTTGCTTTTTACTGCTTTAATATGTGTGAACTGTATATAAGTTGTTACGAATCCCTCCTCTCTCTGCTGTTACGAATCCCTCCTCTCTCTGAGTCTTTCTAAATCATGAAGGAGTGTGCACTTCGTGTGACTTCTTTTCTGTTAGAGTCAATTTCCAAATTTTAGAACGAGGTTCATATAAGTTGCAAAGTCGACGAAGCTTCTGTATTCCCGATACGCTGCCCCCCTCGGCTCGAGTTGTCCACTCGGGTAAGCCAGATCTAGAACAATAAACCCAAGTTTTAAACCTAGGATAACAAAACCTCATGCCGGATCCCTAGTAGGAACGCTTGTTTGCATCATGTGCATTTGACTTAGGGGACTCAACACAGGGGTTGGGTTCGTCTAGGAAAGGTGTACCCAAAATAACAGACCATCTTGATGCATCCTATGTGCTACATGTTGTATTTATTCAAGGGTAAAAGGGTCATTTGGCGGACCAATAATAGCTGAGGGCAGATGAAAAAAAACAAAAGAAAAGGAAAAAAGAAAAAGAAAAAAGAGGGTGAAGTATAAAAATAAAGCAAGTGGGGCCCCGTTATAATTTTCTTTCACACTTTTTCAAGAAAAACAAAAAAAAGGAAAATGAAAAAAAAGAGTTTGCACTTTCCCTTTTATTTTTTTCCAAAAATCAATAAAAAAAGGAACAAAATAGAGAAATAGAAAATCCAAAAAGAGTTTGCATGTTTCATCATATTCAAGAAAAAGACAAAAAAATATGTTTTCTCTAAGTTAGTTATTTTTTTTTAATTTTTGCCCGTATCTAATCTGCCCGAACTACACGTACCTGATTCTCATGTTTCAGGGCATGATACGTAGGCAACCCACATAGGGTCCTTAGGTTTTTGGCTTTGCGGGGTCTTAGCCAAATTTTGCACTTCTAGCCCTCTTTTTGTCAAATAAGCCATTTTTCAAAATTAGCCTAAATCATGTCTTGCATGTTTCCAACTGGAAGGGTTATTGTCTCACATAGCGTTCTAGGTCTTTAACCTATTTGATTCTAATTTTCTCATACAAGTGTGAATTTACTTACCGGAGTTGGAGCATGACATAGTCTAGGACATCTAGTCAGGATCGCTCTTTCAGAAGTGGATTAAAAGAAGATTTTTTTTTCTTTCTGTGTTTTGAGTCTGTTTTTTATTTTATGCCGTCTTTTACCTTTTAGTTTTGAATGGTAATGTCGAGTTTTATTATTATTATTATTGTACTTTCTATTTTGCATTTGAAAAGATGTGTAATAAATCAAAAATCAAAAAAAAAAAAAGAATTGCATTTTATATTTCCGTTAGGAATTTTCTTTAGAATACTAATTGTAAAAATAAAAAAAAATAAATTTTGAGGTGGTTTTTCTTTAGGCAATTAATATCTAGGACTTAAAATAAAAATTATTTTTATATTTCCTTTACTATATTAGGACCAAAAATTCAAAAAAAAAAAGAATTTTCCTTTTTAGTACCTTTTTAAAATTTTTCTTTAAGGTATTAATCTCAAAAATCCAAAATGATTTTCTTTTGAGGTGTTCCTTTGGAAAATCAGTGAAAAATAGAAAAAATAAAAAATTCCTTTTATTTTCATTAGAACTTTAGGATATTGTACATAGAAAATAAAAATACTTTATCTTTTGTTTATCATTAGAATTTCTTCTTTAGGCAATCAAAATTGAAATCCAAAAAATATTTTGTTTTATCTTTTTCATTGCTTGTTTCGAAATATTGCGTCAGAAAATCAAATAAAAATTTAAAATATGTTTTTGTGGTTTATTCTTTAGATTTCCTTCTTAAAAAAAATAAAAAAGAAAAAAGATTCAAAAAATATTTTTCTCTTCTAGGATTGTTTTCCTTAATAGAGTATTTGTTTCAAAAGAAAAAAAAGGGAAAAAAACATGACCGTTAAGCTTGAGTCTAGAATAGGTCATAGAATATTAAGTCTAGAAAATTCCAAAAAAGGGGATTTGCTTCTTTTATTTCTTTTTTCTCGTCAGAGTAGTCATTAAGGTAAAAAAAAAAGGGAAAAAGAAAAGAGAATGTTAGTTTGTTTGCTTTATTCCTGATCTTCCAGAACTACGCAAAGATCTGATTCATGCGGGGTCATGATACGTCGGCAACCTACATAGGGTTCGATCTAATCTTTTTTTAATTATTAAAACAAAAAGAAAATGAAAAAAATGAAAAAAAAAGAAAATAAAAGAAAAGGAAAAAAAGAGAGGTAGAATTGCAGGATGTGAGAAATGAGAAGGAAGTAAAAGAGCGATAATCAGAAAGAAAAGGGGGAAAAGGAAATGAGCGAGCTAAGAAGTGCGAGGAAAGAAAAGAAAGGAGAAAGTTGAAATGAACAATTGGGATGATGCCAACTGACCTTTGTACTTTCGAGGTCATTTTAGAACCGATAACTGTGGCTAGGTGCATTGCACATAACATGAGATTATCTTATGTTAAATGCCCTAACGCTAACGTGATGACTTTATTTTGTTATATTCATAGCAGAAGGGTGGTTGGTTTGTGGTTTTAAAGTGGTAACTTTTTTCTACAACACAAAGTCTAAAGGCAATGACAGACAACAACGTAACTAAGTTGGTTGATACCGGTGCCTGAAAGCAGTTGGTTGAACAGGACAATGGGTTATTTGAAGAGGTAAAGATGTTAAGACAACACATGGCGGACATGTATCAGGCTTGGATAGCTGGGAAGGCACCACCCCCGCCACCACCTAGCTTCCTAGATGCTGCCCTAACCCAAATTTTGGACACAATGCCAGACGATCCTCCATACTCTCCAGATACACCCGCTTATCACAGCTTTCCCAACCACCTTAGTAGCTCCATCACTCGCCCTCCAATAATTACCTCTCCCCAAAATTGCCCTCCTGTCATATCTACTATTCCCGACAATGAATACCTACTCAAATCTCATGATGACCAATACTACCCCGTAGAGGTTGCCTACAAGGTTCCTAACTCATACAAGCAGAGCCCACAGAATGAGCTTCATGCGGAACATGAGAAAGTCACAGGAAGAGAAGGGCGAGATGAGATACCCAGGAGGCTGAAAAGCATAGAGCAATCCTTGAAGAACAAGCAAGGAAGGGGAGACCAAGGTAGCATGGCTTACAAAGAACTGTCTGCGTCCTCGAACGTTCGCTTGCCCGCGGGATTCAAGGTGCCAAAATTTAACTTGTATGATGGGTGTGGAGATCCGGTAGCCCACCTGAGGGTCTATTGCAGCGAAATGAGAAGTGTTGGAGAGAAAGATGATCTGTTGATGGCATATTTCAGTAAGAGCCTGACTGGGGAAACTTTGGACTGCATACTCGTCAAGATGTCAGTAAATGGCCTACATTGGGTGACATGGCTCAAGATTTTGGTCGATACTTTCAATACAAATCAGGCGTTACCCCATCCGCTCCTACCTATCTAGAATGGAAAAGAAGCCGGAGGAAAGCTTTAGAGAGTTTGGGCTCAAATGGAGGGAGCAGGTTGCTCGAGTCTGTACCCCGATTGGTGAAGAAGAAATGGTTGAGATTTTCCTACAAGCACAGGGACCCACCTACTTCAGTCATTTGATCTCGGCCTTGGGAAAGCCTTTCAATGATGTGTTAAAAATGGGGGAGCTAGTATAAGAAGGAATCAAGTTAGGCAAAATCGTGAGTTGTTCGAAAGACATTCAGAACATCTCAGTAAGCTTGGGTGAAAGAAAGAGAAATAGAAAAGATGATCTGATGAGCTTTCCTGATCGACACTTCCAGCCTCGACATCGTCCCCGTGGATATCCTTGTTCACCAGATGACCCTCCCCGATGCTACTTCTCTCCACAGAACTCCCAAAGTCGTACATCACTTTCCCAGTACCCAGCTCCATAAAATGCCTATCTACCCCCACAAGCCTACCAAAAACCCCCTAGATCAGGTTTTCGGCCCAATCAAGCATTTAAGAACGAGAGGTTGCGGAAGAAGAAAACCTATTCTCCATTCGGAGAGTCATATGCCAATCTGTTTCAGAGGATAAGGAAATTGGACATGTTGAAGCCGATCCAGATAAAAATGCCAAACCCTCTTCCAAAGAAGTTTGATTTTTCTCAAAGGTTCGCATATTGCTCAGATGCCCCGGGGCATGACATAGAGAAATGTTGCAATCTGAAGAATGCGATTCAGAAGCTTATTGATGCAAGCGACATTGTCGTGCAAAATTTGGATGCAGTAGACACTAGCCAAAGTCCATCACCTGTGCATAATGTGACGCATATGGTGGGTATGATTTATTTTGAAAAAGAATGTGAGAACTCTTCTGGGAGCCTCGGAGACCCACGTGCTACTAAGCTTTCAACGCTATCAGAGGTTGATCTTAAGAACGAGCCGGCAAAAGGAACCCAAAAGCAACTTGTTAAGAACAATGTGATGAAGATTTGTGAAGTTCCTAGTATTGTTGATCTAGAATTTAGTGGCTAAGATACCATGCTTGGTAATTGGAAAGACGCTCCGTTTATTGGTCAGTCGGAGAGGAGCTTTAGTGGATTAGTTTGTTGTCATTTCTGTTGTCCAGGTTATTTCAGGGTTGTAATCTCAATATTGTCTTGTGACTCAAACCCTTCTATCCTTTGATTTTATCTAGTTCCTTTGGTCGTAGTATCTCATTTAGTGTCGTCTAGGTTTGTTCCAAGGTTTGTACCCCAATTTATTGTGCTTGTTTTGTTTTCCAAACTCTTTCCCCGTTTGTCTAATGCAATTCTTTGTTTTTTACTATTTCTAGTCATTTCTGTTTAGTTTTCTTCTCCTCTTATAGTTCTTTTCATGCTGGTTCTAGTGACATGACATGCACAGTATAATTCTCAGCCTGATCTTCAAAAATTAGTTTAGCCAGGAAGCAATAAGATAATTTTGAAGATGACAGGGGCACTTGAGGGAAATGAGAACAGACTTGGGCACTTTGAGATCATTTGAAGCCCGAACCATGTGAAACTAGGGCAGATAGAACATAAAGAAACCCTATTGAAATGGATCATGCCACATCGGGTTGAAGCTAAAGTTAAGTTTGCCAAATTGATAGGGCCCGCTCGTGGTAATGAGAGTGAGGGTGTTGTCCAATGGTGATTTGTAGTTGACAAATGTAGAAGGCGAATGTGTGGATATGGTTATCAAGTCTAGTAGAATCAAAAGACGTTGCAGATGTTTTCCTTGGCTTATTTAATTGTGTAGTTTGCATTTGGCATGTTTTGGAGATTGGAATGATGAAGGTATTTTGTTCAGCTATCTAAATATTTTATCCTTCGTTACCCCCTTTGAGCCTTATTCAATTCCTTTCATACCCCTCTTTTGGAATCAGTAGCAAAGATCAGAAACACAAGCGTGAAAGATAAGTAACGGAAAAAGAGAAAAGAAAAAGCACGAGAAGAGAGAGGGAAAAGAATGAGAAAAATAATAAAAGAGAAGAAAAAGAAAAAAAAAAGAAAAAGAAAAAAAAGAAAAAAAAACAACAAAAAGAGAAGGAAGAAAGAGAAGAAAAGAAGAGAAAGAGGAAAAAAAAAAAGAAATCACAACAACAAAGTAATTTCTATGACATCAACTACGTTCGATCTGATTCCTTTAAAGATACATAGGCAGCCTCACGGTTTGATCCCATCAAAATAAATATCCAAAATCCCCCAATAAAATAGACTGGGGCAGAAGTTGTGGTTGTGCAAGAGATTTTATTCCGAAAGTTGTAATTTTGAACCCATTTGAGTCGTTTTGAGCCTTTAATACCCTTTCTTTCTAACCCTATAAAAAATCCCACGTTACGGTCCAAAGACAGACCTTCTGATAAGTCTTCGAGAGATTCCAAGTCGAGCAAGTAGAGGTGATTTATGTCAGGGGCAACACTCCGATCCAAGCAGAAAAAAAAAGAAAATGAGAGAGTCTTATCGATGAAAACCCTCACGGGCACCGTAAGGTGGCGGGAGCTGAGAGAAAAAAAAAGAGAGAGTCTTATTGGTGAAAATCCTCACGGGCACCTTGAGGTGACTGTATGTTGAGAGAAAGAACAAAATGAGAGAGGCTTGATGGTAAAATCCCTTCGGGCACTATAAGTCGAATAAGGATTATGGATCAGATTGGATAAGCGGAGCATTGAAGCCCAGTTTCACGATTTGGGGGTTATAACAAGAGTTGAACATCAGGCTTGCTTGACGAAATAGGCCACAAGTGCATGTCATGGTCATTAGAGTTGGTATCCACATCCGATAGGTATTTACTTTGTAGTTTTCTTGTTAGGGATCATCTCTTTCCATTGTCCTCTACTCTATTCCTTTTGTCTTGTTTACTTCCTCTTCCTAAGTCTGTTTGGTCATAACAAGTGAGAAATGACTTCAAAATCTGCCACTAGCTTTCCAATTGAACAAAACGAGATCTGGTTAACACATCAAAGCATCAAAAGTAAGGAAAGAACAACAAGCACACTGAGTTGGTACAAATCAACATGCTTTGGGATCCTTGTGAAATATAAAGGTTTGGTACATATCAATTCATGAACAATGCAATAAGATGAAGGTGCTTGGTGAACAGATTAATGATATTTTTTGTGGTAGGATTGACAAAAGGTGGTCGACCAGTGACAAGTAGGGTCTTCAAGTGGAAATCAAAGTAACCAGGGCGAGTGAAGGAACAATAAACCTCGAGGCCAATGCCAGTGATTTAAATCAGGAAAGAACAACATGCGCGATGAGTTGGTAACAGTTAATATGCTTTGGAAGTTCATGTAAAACACAAAGGCTTGGTATATGTCAATTCATGAATAATGCAACAGATGAAGGGTTAGGGTGAACAGATCAAAGGTATTTCCTGTGATAAGATTGATAAAAGGTGTTAAACCAGTGACGAGCAAGATCTTCCAAGCAGAAGTCAAAGTTATCAATGCAAATGAGGGAGTCGTATACCTCAAAGACGGGACCAGTGGTTTAAGGCAAGAAAGAACAACATACACAATGAGGGGGTGACAAGTGTCGTGCTTTGGGATTCATATGAGACACAAAGGTTGGTGAATGTCAGTTCAGGATCAATGCAACAGGTATAAGGTATTGGGTTTGAACGGAGAAGAGGTAATTTCTATGTTAAGGTAAGTGGTTAGTCAATAAACAAGCAAGGTCTTAGAATGGAAATCAGTTACCATGGCAAGTGAATGAGCATCAGACCTCAAGGCCAAGGCCAGTGGTTTAAGTCATGAAAGAACAACATACACATGGAGTGGGGGCAACGGACGTGCTTTAGCATTCATGTGACACACAAAGGTTGGGTAGATGCTAGTTCATGAGCAATTTAACAAATAGAGGATATTGGGTCTGAATGGAGAAAAGGTATTTCAGTGATACATATGACAGATAAATTGGTTAATCAATAAACAGGCAAGGTCTTCGAGTGGAAATCAGTTATAATAGGAAATGAAGGAGCAAGCGCCCTCAAAGTTCAAGGCCACAAACCAACCACCATATTTTTAAACTGATAAGATTTTTCTTTTATTTGAAATAGGGGCAGAAAATCTCGTTTGTTTCGGAGAAACCCACCGTAAGGGAAGGCAAGTACCAGACAGGTATGACCGTAAATTTTCAGGACCCTCCTGGAAAATGGGACTTAGTTTAAAAATAGAAACAATCATAAGTAGCAAAATCTAGCATAAATGTACCCCAAGAAATATAAGTTGGTTTCAAAGTTTGCATGTTTGATATAGGATTCAATTAAGCGTTTTCAGGACCCTCCTGGATAATGGGACCTAACTTAAGATTTCCATTAGACAACAAGATTTAACGTAAGTTCTGTTGTAGGGTTGTGTAATTCATCCGTAGAATTGTCACTCTTAAGATAAGACTTGATTTTTGATTTTTAGGACCCTACTGGATAATGGGATGTAGCTTTAATACCTTTTTAGATAACAAGATGTAGCGTAAGTAATACCTTCAGAAGATGTAACTTAGATTTAAAATTATCGTTTAATTAAGAGTTGTCAGGACTCTCCTGGATAATAGGGTGTAGTTTTAAGATTGGATTAGATAACAAGACGTAGTGGAAGTAATACCTTTGGAAGATATAGTTTAGATTTAAAACTGTCATTTAACTAGGAGTTGTCAGGACCCTCCTTGATAATGGGATCTAGCTTTCAAATTCTTAGAATATTTGGTAACATTATTCTATTTAACACTCACAGATGTGCCCAGCTACCAAACTGGGGCAGAAAATTTTCTTTGTTTGTCTGTTTCTGTTAAAATCCGGCGCCCACCAGGAGAATAAGGGAGTACAATTCAAGTTTTGGTAATCAGGCACCCACCTGGAGAACAAGGGAATACAATTCAAGTTTTGGTAATCAGGAGCCCACCTTGAGAACAGGGGAATACAATTCAAGTTCTTGTAATCAGGCGCCTACCTGGAGAACAAGGGAATACAATTTCAGTCTTGGAAATCAGGCGCCCACCAAGAGAACGAGGGAATACAGTTCAAGTTTTGGCAATCAGGCGCCCACCTGGAGAATAAGGGAATACATTTCAAGTCTTGGTAATCAAGCGCCACCTGGAGAACGAGGGAATACAGTTCAAGTTTTGGCAATCAGGCGCCTACGCGGAGAACAAGGGAATACATTTCAAGTTTTGGTAATCAGGCACCCACCAGGAGAATAAGGGAATGCAATTCAAGTTTTGGTAATCAGGCGCCCACCTGGAGAACAAGGGAATACAACTCAAGTTTTGGTAATCAAGCGCCCAACTAGAGCACAAGGGAATACAATTCAAGTTTTGGTAATCAGGCGCCCACTTGAAGAATAAGGGAATACAATTCAAGTTTTGGTAATCAGGAGCCAACCTAGAGAACAAGGGAATACAATTAATGTTGTGGTAATCAGGCGCCCACCTGGAAAATAAAAGAATACAATTCAAGTTTTGGTAATCAAGCGCCCACCTGGAGAACAATGGAATACAATTCAAATTTTGGTAATCAGGCACCCACCTGGAGAATAACGGAATACAACTCAAGTTGTTGGTAATCAGGCTCCCACCTGGAGAACAAGGGAATACAATTCAAGTTTTGGTAATCAGGCATCCATCTGGAGAACAAGGGAATACAATTCAAATTTTGGCAATCAGGCGCCCACATGGAGAACAAGGGAATACAATTCAATTTTGTGGCAATCATGCACCCACATGGAGAATAAGGAAATAAAATTCAATTTTTCGTAATCAGGCGCCCACCTGGAGAATAAGGGAATTCAATTCAAGTTTTGGTAATCAGGCGCCCACCTGGAGAACAAGGGAATACAATTCAAGTTTTGGTAATCAGGAGCCCACCTGGAGAACAAGGGAATACAATTCAAGCTTTGGTAATCAGGCACCCACCTGGAGAATAAGGGAATACAATTCAAGTTTTTGTAATCAGGCACCCACCTGGAGAACAAGGAAATATAATTTCACTCTTGGCAATCAGGCTCCCCCCTGGAGAATAAGGGAATACAATTCAAGTTTTGGTAATCAGGCGCCCACCTGGAGAACAAGGGAATACAATTCAAGTTTTGGCTATCATGCGCCACTTGGAGAACAAGGGAATATATTCCAAGTTTGTGGCAATCAGGCGCCCACCTGGAGAACAAGGGAATACAATTCAAGCTTTGGTAATCAGGCACCCACCTGGAGAATAAGGGAATACAATTCAAGTTTTGGTAATCAGGCGCCCACCTGGAGAACAAGGGAATACAATTCAAGTTTTGGCTATCATGCGCCACTTGGAGAACAAGGGAATATATTTCAAGTTTGTGGCAATCAGGCGCCCACCTGGAGAACAAGGGAACACAGTTCAAGTTTTTGGCAATCAGATGCCCACCGGGAGAACAACGGAATACAACTCAAGTTTTGGAAATCAGGTGCCCACTTGGAGAACAAGGGAAGTCATTTCAGAATCTAATTCAAGTTAGAAGTGGTAGAAGCTCATGGCAAGAATGCGAGTCAACAGTCCGAGATGATCAACAGAAGTTAGTCACAATCCAGAATAACAAAAAAAAGAAAAAGAAAGAAAGAAGTGAATCCAAATGTAGAAGTTGATGAAATATGTGGGCTGCTCAAGACATGACTAAAGTCACAAGCATGGTATGTCCGGGTTTGATCCGAAAAGCTGAAGAAGGATGAACTGCACATGCAACTAGCAAGCGTCAAGGTTCAAATCTAAAGTCTGCATGAAGAACCACTCAAGACTCAAGATCAAGCTTCAGAAGACTTATAGATAGGAATCTTGTAACTCGTAGTTGATAGGATTAGCTAGTATTTTTTCATGTTTTGATTTTTGATGTAACATCAGGACCGCGGACCGGAACCTCGACGGAACGACACCTCGACAGGCTCTCCACCTCGGTATACTCCATCATCTCACTCACCTCTAAACTACACGTGGACTAATTTCTTTATAACCAAGGATATGTAGGCAGCTCAGATACTAGGGCTCGGTCACATTCCCCCATTTCTCTCAGTTTTAGTCTCTCCAAATAAGGGACGGGTAAAAAAACCTGTCTAATCGTTCTTTGTCTGAAAACTCTTCGTGTTTCCAGTCAAAGAAGGGCAACTGTAGACATGTGATTTTTAACCCTTCCCAAGATTTTTCATATTTTAGCATGTAAATATTTAATTTAGGCTTAATATAGCTATTTTAACTCATTTTTACTCTTTTACTTTTATTTTATTATAAGAAAATGAAAATTACAAAAAATAGGTTCATTAATGTTTTATAGTCATTTTTAACTTTGAAAAAAAATACAAAAATTGTTTTGTTTTAACGGCTAATCTTTTTTCTTTAATAATTATTTTCACTTAAGTAGGGCTAATTAATGTTTTCGTAATATTTCTATATGGATAGATTTTATTAGTTAACTAAGCTAATTTTAAGCAAAGTAGTCATAAAAGCCCAAGTTCCAAGCCCATAATAACCCAAGCCCAATACCCTTAAAACCCTAGACTTAGACTATAAAAAGAGCCTTTGACCTACATTAATACCTAGACCCTAAGAATTACTGCAGCCGTGACCATCTAAAAGAAAAACAATGAAGACCTAAGTTTGGTCATCTGCACAAAAACAATGAGCCGTTTTTCTACACAAATTAAAGACCTAAGAGCTAAAATACAAAGGAACAACGCTAGAGATCCACAACGAGAAGCGGATCTTCTTCTCCAAAAACAATCATGAGCTGTTTCCCTTGGCTGAATTTTGTTTCCTCCTCATTCTGAATACTTACACGCAGTAGCACCAAGTAGCCACTCCTCTCGGATCTGTCGCCGAGCTCCTAACACCATAGCCATCGAACTCCCAGCAGCCTCACGCCCACTACACCACACACACAGTCGCATCTCCAAAAGAAACCAAGCAAATCCGAGGTGCCGACGAGGCCCGTTGTGGAAGTTTGTCGTGGTTCCGGTGAGCTTCGAGGTGTGGATCGCAGTTCCGTTCAAGGTTCATATTTTCGATCCGGTTAACAGTGAGTAATTCCATTTGTACGAAGGTTCAATGTGAGATTTCTTCATTTATTTCGTTTGTTCTGCTTACCATATTTATGGATGATTTGTTTCTGAATGTTTCTGTATCTATCATTTAGTTCCTTTGCTTATTGCCCATGACGTGAAAAATTGAAAGTGCTTATTCTATGGTGTGTGTTACTAAGGATAAGTTGGTTGCCGTAAGGGATCATCATGGGTTTAGGCCATTGGCTACGGGTAGGAAACGTAATGCTGCTGTTGTGTGTTGTTACTTTGGTCTTAAAAACCTAACTGCTTAATTTTGATTTTTGAATCCAAAAATACAAGAATGAAGAAAGCACAATGCTATGTCATGGAAATATTTGCCAATTGTCAAGTCCAATTCTTCAAAATAAACAAGCAATTCAATGTTACACTTTTCCCATAATCATTATTCCATAACTGATGAACTTTTTTTTTTTATCTCAAACTTAGGTGTTAAACAATTTTGAATGTTGTAGTTTTGCTTTGGGCATGATTAATAAGTTATCGTGGCCACGAGTACGGTTCCCATGACATGGTTAAGATATGTGAATCTCAATTCGGGGGTGCATTTTATGTAACCCGATTATAACAACTTTGTATAATAAAACCCTGTGAAATAATTTGAGGCGTGCCGCACCAAATAAAATCCCAAATGCGTGGTCCTCATTTAATTAATTTTAAAATCCTTAGAATTCGAGGCGTGCTATTTAGCAAAAATTCCATGGCCCTCGCAAAGCTAAAACATGTAGTTGCTTTAGGCGCGTACTTTAATAATAATACCTTCCTAAATTCGGGTGTGCATTTCATGTGACCCAAATTAAATCCTAAAACATTGAATAAAATGTATTCCAGATCGCGGGTGCATTTCATGTGACACGATCCAAAGACATGTTTTTGACGACGTTCAATCTTCTTTAAAAAATGAATAAAAGTGGTTATAATTTAAAATTGGCACATAGGTTCAAAATGTTCTAAAATTAGATAATTAAGCTGAACATAACAGTTGAGCGACCGTGCTAGAACTACGAAACTCGGGAATGCCTAACACCTTCTCCCGGGTTAACAAAATTCCTTACCCGAATTTCTGGTTCGCGGACCATAAAACAAAGTCAATCTTTTCCTCGATTTGGGATTTGAACTGGTGACTTCGGACACCATAAATTAGCCCAAGTGGTGACTCTGAATTCTTAATAAATAAATAATCCCGTTTCGATTGTCCTTTAATTGGAAAAACTCCCTTATTATTATACCCTCCCGGGGTGTAGTTAAAAAGGAGGTGTGACATGCATGCTAGGGATAAAGAGGAGAGGGAGGCCAAGAGGTCTCGAGAGTCGAGCCATTATTCTGGTGCCCGTGCCCAACTGCAGGTCGTCATGGTAGGTGCCATATTGGTCGTCCCGTTCATTCAGCTCTTCCAGTAGCCAGTGGTATTCTAGCTCCACCTAGGCCTCAGGAGCCTTATTATGCACCTCCAGTCTCTAGTGCGCCTCTTGCATAGGGTGCTTCTAATGGTCAGTCCAACAGATTCGGCCCGAGCGAGTCACAATCGTCACGTCCTCCTAGAGCTTGTTTTGAGTGTGGTAACACACGCCATATGGTGAGGGATTTCCCCAGACTTAGGAGGCGTGAACCTCTACAGACTCCTCAGCTACAGCAGGCCCTACAGAGCTCTCAGGCTATAGTCCCAGCACCAGTTGCTCCCTCACCGGACCAGCCAACTAGAGGTGGAGGTCGGGGAGGTAGAGGTCACCCGTTAGGGGGAGGCTAGGCCAGATATTATGCTCTTCCAGGCCGTACTGAGGCCGCCGCCTCCAATTCTGTCTTCATAGGTACTATCTTGGTCTGTCACAAAGATGCATCGGTTTTATTCGATCCAGGCTCCACTTATTATTATGTGTCTTCTTATTTTTGCTCCGCATTTGGGTGTACCTCAGGATTCTTTGAGTTCCCCAATTTATGTTTCCAATCCAATGGGAGATTCTCTTGTTGTGGACCGCGTTTACCGATCATGTTTGATTATTCTTGGTGGTTTTAAGACCAGAGCCGACTTATTATTTCTCAGCATGGTTGATTTTGATATTATTTTAGGCATGGACTGGTTGTTGCCCCGTTATGCTATTATTGATTGTCACGCCAAAATTGTGACACTGGCCATGCCAGGTGTACCGCGTATTGAGTGGAGGGGTGCTTCAGGTCACACTCCCAATAGAGTTATTTCTTTCCTTAAGGCTCAATGTATGGTTGAGAAAGTTTGTGATGCGTACTTAGCTTATATGAGAGATGCCAGTATGGATACTCCTTCTGTTGATTCAGTCCCAGTAGTATGGGATTTCCCTAATGTGTTTCCAGCTGATCTTCCGGGCATGCCACCCGATAGAGACATTGATTTTGGCATTGATCTGTTGTTGGGCACTCAGCCTATTTCTATCCCGCCGTACCGTATGGCTCCTCCTAAGTTGAAGGAGTTGAAGAAGAAATGATAAGGGTTTTATTAGGCCCAATGTATCACCTTGGGGTGCTCCGGTGTTATTTGTGAAGAAGAAGGATGGTTCTATGTGCATGTGTATTGATTACCGCCAGTTGAATAAGGTGACAGTGAAGAACCGTTATTCTTTACCTGGTATTGATGACCTGTTCGACCATCTACATGGTGCTTGTGTGTTTTCTAAGATTGACTTGCGTTCAGGCTATCATCAGTTGAAGATTCGGGAGATATATATGTCGAAGACTGCCTTCAGGACTCGGTATGGTCATTACGAGTTTCTTGTTATGTCTTTTGGGTTGACTAATGCCCCAACAGCCTTCCTGCATCTAATGTATAGTGTTTTTCAACTATATCTTGATTCTTTTGTGATAATTTTTATTGATGACATTCTAGTGTATTCCCGAAGTCAGGGAGAGCATGAGCAGCACTTGCGGACAGAGCACCAGACCTTGAGAGAGAAGAAGATGTATGCTAAGTTCTCAAAATGTGAGTTTTGGTTGGATTCCATGGAATTCTTGGGGAATGTGGTCTCGAGAGAGGGTATTCAGGTGGATCCGAAGAAAGTGGAGGCCGTGCAGAGTTGGCCCAGACCATCCTCAGCTATAGAGATTTGTACTTTTCTTGGCTTGGTGGGTTATTACCGTTGATTTGTTCAGGGGTTTTATGACAACCCGACCCGTCGTCACGTGAGTTACCGCCCCGTTTTCCCCTTATTGTGTTGCTTCATGTTTCAATATCAGTATTAGAGTCGATCATTTGAATTGGTTTTGGTAAAAAATAAGGCACATAGTCTCTTAGAAGGAAGCTTGTTTTGGAAAAGTCAACCGGAAGTTGACTTGTGAGTTAGAGGGCTCGGAAGTGATTTTTGGTGGTTCGGTTAGCTTCGAGAGGTGATTTGTGACTTAGAAGAGCGATCGGAATTGAATTTGGTGCTCCGGTGTAGAAATAAGCTTAAATTGGCGAAGTTGGAATTTTGGCGGATTCCGGTTGTTAGGTGATATTTTGATCCGAGGGTCGGAATGTAATTCTGAGAGTTGCAGTAGCTTCGTTAGGGGATTTTGGATATGTCTGTAAATGTTCAGGTCATTCGGACGTCGTTTGGTCGGGTTTTTGACCGAATGTGCAATTCGAAAATTTTTAAGAAACTTAAGCTTTGATTTGATGAAAATGGATGATTTTTGATGTTAACGATAGTGATTTTATGATTTGAGCAAGTTTAAATAAGGTAATAGAACATATTTGTGCTTTTGGTTGAGGTCCCTGGGGCCTCGGGGTGATTTCGGAGGTTCAAACGGAACGTTTTTGGCTTGAAAGGAGATAAGTTTTTGCTGTCATAAATGTTGCAGACTTTGTTCAATGCGATCGCATGAGTGATGTTGCGATCACATAGAAGGTTTGGGGAGGCTGTGCTGATT
>MU670540.1:67066-84049 GCA_026770625.1 Nicotiana glauca
GTAATCCTGAAATCTACTTATGTGAACACTCATGTTGGGATATTATATGGAGATAGATATCCCTATCATTATCTGTTGGTCACAAAAAAAATATCTATGAGGCAAAAAGTAACTTTCTATTACTTACTACAGTGGGTTTTGATGTAATTTCAGGATAATTAATTTCAATTGTCAATTATATGCCCTATCGGTATGAGGGTTCATTATATGTTGTAATTCGCTTTGACGGAAATTATTGAAAAGAGAAAGAAAGGAAATGAAAAATTTCAGTTGGCGCAATGTGCAAATACGTGTGATTCAGAGTTGAGGGTGATATCCTCGAATAATTATATGATGTGAAATGCTTTAAGCCGAGCTAGAAGCTGCGGTGGATGTTATATAAGGACAAGGTCCTGGCGATGAAAAGTTTATGTGTTTAAAAATTCTCATTTTATGAAATTTAAAAATTTTGTACTATATTTTAAATAGGAGTCATGCCTGTTAGGCTTATTTGCTTGTGTATTCTCTTTTCATATTCAGTAATTTTTGTGTTGTAAAAGTTGAGCTTTAGTCTATGGGATGAGCGCCCAGGTGGCGTTAAATGTGACTCGTTAATTCAGGTAGGTAACTATAATGTCTCAATGCCTCGTTGTGAGTAAAGTGGAGGTCTGAAATAAGATGATTGTTAACATAAGGGTAATTGGCAATGTTGTGATTTATGAACAACTATTATGGCCATAGACATGGTTATTAGCATACAGATGATGTGTTTCATGTCCAGATATCAGCATGATAATGTGATGCTTATAGTGATGAGATTAGTGTTATCGATATACACATTGTTGTTTTTTTATTGGGTTGTGGATGTGTTGTTAGGTGTTATTTGGTGTTACTCTGGCAGGTGGATAGGCCCAATTACAGGGGAGGCTCTGCCAAAATTTTTGAAAAATTTGGGAGTTAGAAAATTTGAGACATTAAGACATGCGAAGAAAGAGATAATCTACGTCGTGTATTTGAGGATGAATGACCCTAAGTGGGGGAGAGTGTAACATCATGGAGAAAGTAATTTCGAAGTAATTAAGAGCTATTAAAAGCTGAAGTATGTTGAAATAAGACTAATGCAGTATGACAATGTGGAATTCAGGTCCTATGACAAATGGCTGATTTTGAAGATTTGGTCCTGTCATAAGGTTATGGACTAAGGATGAGGTGAAACCTTCAGTTAAGTTGAAGGATCAGTTATAGGAATTTTCTTGAAAAGGGGTTTATTCGGCCCAGTGTATCATCCTGGGGTGCTCCTGTCTTGTTTGTGAAGAAAAATGATGGTTTTATGCGTATGTGTATTGATTACCGCCAATTGAATAAGGCTACAGTGAAGAACCGCTATCCTTTGCCTCGCATTGATGATCTGTTTGACTAGCTTCAGGGCGCACGGGTATTTTCTAAGATTGACTTATGCTCAGGTTACCATCCCGAAGATTGCTTTCAGGACTCAATATGATCATTACAAGTTCCATGTATGTCATTTGGGTTGACCAATGCCCCAGCAGTTTTTGTGCATTTGATGCACAGAGTATTTTGGCAATATCTTTACTCTTTGTTACTGTCTTTATTGATGACATTTTTTGTGTATTCCTGGAGTCGGGAAGATCATGAGCAGCACCTGAGGACAGTGCTTCAGACTCTGAAAGAAAAGAAATTATATGCAAAGTTTTCAAAATGTAAGTTCTTGTTGAATTCTGTGGCATTCTTAGGTCATGTGGTATCAAGTGAGGGTATTCGGGTGGATCTGAAGAAAGTAGAGGTAGTGTAGAGTTGGCCTAGACCCTCCTCAGCTACAGAGATTCACAGTTTCCTAGGCTTGGCGGGTTACTACCCTCGTTTTGTGGAAGGGTTTTCCTCGATTGAAACCTTTATGACTAGATTGACCCAGAAGGGTGCTCCATTTCAGTAGACAGAGGAGTGTGAGGCGAGCTTTCAAAAGCTCAAGACATCTTTGACCACGGCCCCAATTTTGATATTACCTACTAGTTTGGGGTCTTATACTGTATATTTTGATGCTTCATGGGTTGGCCTTGGAGCGGTGTTGATGCAGGGCGGTAGGGTAATTGCCTACGCATCCAGACAGTTGAAGATACATGAAAGAATTACCCTGTCCATGACCTTGAGCTAGTTGCTATTGTTCACGCCTTGAAGATCTGGCATCATTATTTGTACGGTGTGCCTTGTGAGATTTATACTGACCATCTTGCAGCACTTGTTCAATCAAAAGGATCTAAATCTGTGTCAGAGGAGGTGTTTTGAGTTGTCGAAGGATTTTGATATTACTATTCCGTATCACCCGGGCAAGGCCAATGTGATGGCTGATGCTTTGAGTCACCGGGCAGAGAGTTTGTGAAGTTTGGCTTACCTACCCGTATCAATGAGGCCTATGGTGATGGAGGTTCTGGCCTTAGCCAGCCAGATGTGAGGTTGGATCTTTCAGAGCCTAGTCGGGTTTGTAGCTCGGTGCCCCAACTGTGAGCAGGTTAATTATGAGCACCAGAGACCCGGTAGGTTGGTTCGAGTCGAGTGAGGTTGGATTATTGGGCACAAACTTGGTTTAGAATGCTTTGGAAAAGTTTAAAGTGATTCTGTATTTACTCTATATAGCCTCGTCAGGACAGAAGTGTTATGCGGACCGAAGAGATCGTGATGGTTCCGATATGGTTGGAGAAAAGGTTCTGATTCGTGTTTCGCCTATGAAGGACATTACGAGATTTGGGAAGAAAGGGAAGTTGAGTATGAGGTTTATTGTCCCTTTAGAAATATTTAGGCATGTTGGGGAGGTCGCTATGAGCTTGCCTTACCTCCTAGCTTAGCAGGAGTTCATTCGATATTTTATGTTTTGATGCTCCAGAGGTATCACTATGACCCGTTGCACGTGTTGGATTTCAGCTCAGTCCAGTTGGGCAAGGATTTATCTTATGCTGAGGAGCCAGTGGCTATATTGGACAGACAGGTCAGAAAGTTGAGATCAAAGGAAATAGCTTAAGTAAAGTTTCAATGGCGGGGCCAGCCGGTCGAGGAGGCCACTTGGGAGACCGAACGGAATATGCGCAGCCGATACCCTCATCTTTTCACTACTTCATGTATGTTCTTTATACTCATTCGAGGACGAACGAATGTTTAAGTGTGGGAGAATGTAACGACCCGGCCGGTCGTTTTTAGAATTTACACCCCGTTCCCCTATTAACTGTTTCCCCTAAGTTTATTTCTGCTATTTTGGTTTGCCGGAACGTTCGGTATTAGGATTCAGAGTGTTTTGGGACACTTAGTCCCCTAAATGAGAGATTAAGAGTTGAAAAATGGCCCGTATTCGGAGTAGTGTGAATACGACCTCGGAATGGAAATCCGATGGTTCCGTTAGCTCCGTTAGGTGATTTCGGGGTTGGGAGCATGTTCGGAATGTATTTTTGAAGTCCGTAGCTAATTTAGGCTTGAATTGGTGAAGTTAGTATTTTGGCGATTTCCGGTTGATAGGTGAGATTTCGATCCGGGAGTCGGAATAGAATTCCGAGAGTTGTTGTAGCTTCGTTATGTGATTTGGGATATGTGTGCAAAATTTCAGGTCATTCGGACATGGTTTGGTTGTGTTTTTGATCGAATGCGTGTTTTGAAAGTTTTAGAAGAACTTAGGCTTGAATTCGATGTAATTTGATGGTTTTGGTGTTGTTTGAGGTATTTTGAGGATTGGAACAAGTTTGAACAATGTATTAAGATGCGTATGTGCTTTTGGTTGAGGTCCCGAGGGCCTCGGGTGTATTTCGGGTTATATCGCGCTCTTATTTGATGTTTCAACGCCGTATCTTTGGACATAAAGGGTACCACAATGAGTAAATGAGCTCCAAATTAATTTTTTATTAAACCATTAGATCCGTATAGTAATTTTGGAGGCATAGCAAAAAGAATCGTCGAATTTGGACATCGTATGAGGGAATTATACTCATTTCCGTGTCGAGAAAGTGCTGGTTGCTGTCATAACCGCAAAAGCGGAAATTGACCGCGGAAGCGGTACCGCAAAAGCGGAAATAGCACCGCGGAAGCGGTACCGCAGAAGCGGAAAATATTCGCAGAAGCAAAAATTTCCGCGGAAGCAGAAAACTTTCCGCAGAAGCGGAAAATAGGCCTGGGCAGAGATCTTAAGTTCCGAAAATGGGACTTTGTTCCCATTTTCTTTCATTTTTGACTTCTAGAGCTCGGTTTGGGAGATATTTCGAGGGGTTTTCGCGAGCAATGATTGGGTAACGATTCTCTACTCTCTTATGCTTAATACTTACTAATGTAATCATGATTTCATTCGTATTTTCGGATTTTTGAATGAAAAATGAGTCAAAATCCTTAGACTAAATTGTTGTGTTTTGAGTGGGTATTTGACCTCCGATTTGAGAGATTTTTATATGGGTAGACTCATGAGAGTACGAGGGTTCTGAAAATGTAAAAATTTTCCGATTCCGAGACGTGGGCCCGAGGGGCAATTTGGTCATTTTACATAATTTCGCGTATTAGCTTAGAATTTATTGTAGAATCAATTACTTGAATTATTATTTACATTATGCAATTTAATTGAATAGATTTGAGCCATTTGGAGTCGAATACGCGTGGCAAGAACGTGATTTTGGATTGAATTTTGAGCTGATTCGAGGTAAGTGACTTGTCTAACCTTGTGTGGGGGACTTTGTCCCTTAGGATGTGATATTTGGTAATTGAATGCCTTGTGCATGAGGTGACGAGCGCGTACTTGAGCTAATTGTTGAAAACTCGGATTTTTACTTAAATACTTGATTTGGATTTTCTTTCGTAATTGCCTTACTTTACTTGCTATTATAGCCTGTGCTAGCGTAGAAGAGCATGTTTAATTGACCCAAGTTGCCTATTTGTTAAATTGTCTTAAATGTGATTTACGTGGAGCATGTTAGGCCATTATTATTTGTTGCTTTGTATTGTTGTACTTCAATTTCTGAATATTTCTCTGATGTTGTTTGCGCATTTACTTTGGGACTACAGGTTCAATTCCCGGGAGCTCCCCCCTTGTTTGTTTACTTTGGGACTACGGGTTCGATTCCCGGGAGATCCCCCTGCACTTTTATTTTGGGACTACGGGTTCGATTCCCGGGAGATCCGCCTGCACTTTTATTTTGGGACTACGGGTTCAATTCCCGGGAGATCCTCCACTAATTGATATGATAGACTACGGGTTCCATTCCCGGGAGATCCTCCAGTAATTGATATGATGGACTACGGGTTCAATTCCCGGGAGATCCTCCAGTAATTGATATGATGGACTACGGGTTCAATTCCCGGGAGATCCTCCAGTAATTGATACGAAGGACTACGGGTTCGATTCCCGGAAGATCCACCAGACAGTTGAGGAAAAAGGGCTACAGGACGGTATCCTGGGAGACCCTCATTGTTGTCTTGATATTGATCTGTATTTACTCAGTGTTTACTCTTTTCCGGTGGTTGTCATTTCTTTGTTGACCTGCTTTACTTCACTATTGTACTTATTGTTTCTGTCAGATAATTAGACTGTTGATTATTATTTTTGTTATAATTGTCTCAGTAGGGCCCTGACCTTTCCTCATCACTACCCAACCGAGGTTAGGCTTGGCACTTACTGAGTACCGCCGTGGTGTACTCATGCCCTTCCTGCGCATGTTTTTCATGTGAAGATCCAGGTACTTCTGGTCAAGCGCATTTATCAGTGATCCAGGTGCCATATTCGGAGACTTGAGGTACATCTGCCGCGTCTGCAGACCGAAGAGTCTCCTTCTACTCTATCTTGTAGTTAGCAGTTCCATTTCGTGTATTCAGTTGTTGTAGACATATCCGGATATTAGAGCTGCATCTTATGATTCTCTTAGCCTGTGTTGCCCATGGGTTTCCGGGTCTTTGGGATAGTTTCAGAATGCTAAGTGTTAAAGTGTATGTGCTAGGAGGCAATTATATACATTATTCATGTTATTTAGTTTTGATTATAATTTCCGCAAGGTGTTAGGCTTACCTGGTCGCGAAGACTAGGTTCCGTCATGACGTGTTCACAATTGGTGAACTAGGGTCGTGATAGTCCGCGATAGCATAGCAAAAATTTGGACAACAGCATTTTCCGTCTATGTGATTGAATTGATTTGTTCGCGATAGTATAGCACAAATTTGGATAGCATCTTCCTTCTATGCGATAGCATTGATTTGCCCGTGATTGCATAGAACATTTCGGGCCAGTAGCTATTTTCTTCTACGAGATCGCATCACTTCTCACGCAATTGCAATGAAAAAACACCTGGGCAGACCGAATATATTCCAAAATCAAGGGTTATACCATTTTCATCATATTTTGATACTAGAGCTGGGTTCTTGGCGATTTTTGGGGGCTTTTCATGAAATTCGATTGAGTAAGTGTTATTCAACTAGAATTAGATATATTTCATGAATTTGTCTTTATTTTATCATTTAAATTGTGTTTTGGGTTGGGGAAAGAGTTGGTTTTTTAAGAAAAAATAAAAATCACGATTTGAGGGGCCAAATGGAATCAGAATTGGATAAATTTTGTATGGTTGAACTCATTTGGAATGGGTGATCGGATTTTCTAAAATTTGACGGACTCCGAGGTGCGGGCCCGGGGGTCGACGTTTGGGTCGATTTTTATATTTTTGTAAAGATTGAAACTTTATTATTCGGAATAGTTCCTTATTTGATTTATGTGTTTTTTGGAGTTGTTATAGTTGGACTTGAGCTGTCCGGAGGTCTTTTCACCCGAGAATTCCATTTTAGAGTACCGAGTTATCGTCTTTGAGGTAAGTATCTGGATTCGATTTATGTTTTTGCCTTAGTAGGGCCCTGCCTTTCCTCGTCACTACCTAACCGAGGTTAGGCTTGGCACTTACTGAGTACCGCTGTGGTGTACTCATGCCCTTCGTGCGCATGTTTTTCATGTGCAGATCATACAGGTACCTCTACTCAGGTGCACTATCCTTGAGGCGAGGAGACATACAGAGACTTTGAGGTATATCTGCAGCGTCCGCCGACCAAAGAGTCTTCTTCCTTATTCTAGTTGTAGAGCTGTTATCCTATCATACTTTTGATATAGTTATTCTTGAGATTAGGGTACTTATTGGAATTCTATAAGCTTGTGTTTACCGTGAGCTTTCGGGTTTTGGGATTTGGTTGTAGATTTCCGCATATTTTTTTTGAGTTGTACAGGCCGGACGACCTTATACTCAGTTGTTATTTTTCACATGTTCAGTTTTAATTGGTTTTTCCGCAAATATCTCTTCTGTAATACTTAACTTACCTGGTCGTGGGGACTAGGTGCCATCACGACATGTTCATGATCAGTGAACTAGGGTCGTGACATCGGGATGGTGTATTAAACATGATGTGATTGATTGAGTTGACATTGTTTTCTTTAATTGGATACATTCTTACTTGTCTCCGTCTCTATTACGTCAGTGTTGAATTGCTTGGGTTATCTGATTTACTTGGTTTTCGTTTGTTACCATCCGTGCTCTTCCTTTATTGATTACACTGTTTGTATTTGGATTGATAGTAGCTAGCGGGTCGTCACGGTGGAGACTCAAGGTAAACTTGCTACATCGTTTGCAGGTCTCGGAGTCACCTCCATTTGTATTTACTTCCATTTGCTCCTTTGTTTCGTGGGTTGTGATGTATTATTTTGTGAAATTACTCTTAGATAGGCTTGTGACTTGTACCACCAATTTTGGGAATATTGATTTATTCATAGTTGGTTAATTTAAAGTTAGTAAGCATCAATGTTATTTCAGTTTATGTTAGGCTTACCTAGTTTAGAGACTAGGTGCCATCACGACTCCTTCAGAGGGATTTTTGGGTCATGATAAGTTGTTATCAGAGCTCTAGGTTCATGGGTGCTACGAGTCATGAGCCGGTTTAGTAGAATCTTACGAATCGGTATGGAGACGTCTGTACGTATCTTCGAGAGGCTACAGAACTGTTAGGAAATTTCCCTTCTTTTATTCCTTATCATGCGTTATTGATTCAGCTCAAAGTATATAACTTATTTTCCTTTACATCCACTTAAGTATAATATTACGCTCTCAACGTTCACCATACACCAGTGGTTGTGATTCTACAAACGGACTATGAAGGAGTCAGGGATGCTCAGACATTGTCTCAACATGTTGTTCAGACTGAAGACCCGGAGGTATTGAGAGACTTTTCCGTTGTTCGTATGGAGGCGCAGCGGTTTTCAACATCTGGTTGATGAGTGCGAGCTGGGAAGGTTCAATTGGTTGAATAGTCATTGCAGTTTTTAGCAAGGCCACGAGGTGGGTGTTGATTGGGAGTAGCTGGCGGTATTGGAGTACCTTGTCATTTGTGTTGTGCGAGCTGTGAAGATTAGTTTTGTGTATTATCAGACATTGTTTCACATGGTTTTGCACCAAGTGGAGGAGTCCAATAGCGACATTCAGATTTGCAGAGTCAAACTTATATCAGTTTGGGCTGGAGGCATGTATATATGTAATAGTGGTGGATTCCCACATTTTGAATTTGACCAAGGATCGAGATTTTGCATGAGATAATATTGGGGCTTGCCATATTTATATGTTAATAATGGATCTACATTTCATTATCAAGGGGAGTCGGAGGAACAACTTCAGATTCATAGAAGGTCTATTCAGCGTAGGTGCCATGGTTGCAACAAGACGGGGTGCTTTAGAGGAAATGTAATGATTTATGAACTTCTTCATTCGTGGTTCGTGTTCGGATTATCTGTATTTAGGACTTTGATTGGGATTATTGCATATCGACTATCCGAAGAAATAAGTCAGCTATGTGGTATTGGGTCAGCATAGCGATGAATTGATTGGTCCTTGAAATAGGAATTCTCTTCTGGCATTTGTGGCAGCACTCTTGGATTGGACGATTTGTGCGACTCGGTTGAGTTGGAGAGGTGCAATCTGATGGCTTAGTTGCATGCAGGCGGATCTCGATAGTTTGAATACGGCTTGAGTTGGGTGTCTACTATGGGCATAAAGAATATGTGGTACATTGCGGTTTATCCTGGATTGGAATCTGAAGCTAATAGAGTGTTGGTGTCATTGGCTACCATATGTGAAGAGTGTGCATCTTTTGAAAGAGCCTTGAGTTTTGGTTTGCAGTGCGTGGCTGGTAGCATGGTGATTAATGGGTTCTGAGGCTTTCGAGGTTCATGTTTTGGTTGCGCAGCTGGAATATTTTATGGATGCTTATACAGAATGATAGAAGGTGAGTGATGTGTCAGCCATTTGATCTACATAGTTGATTTAGGTATGGAATTTTTAGTATTCCTGAGGTTTTCGGACTAGGTATCCCCGTATGTGGTCTATTTCTTGTTAGTGGATTGTGAAGAAATATTGAGAATGGGGTACTTAATGGCATGTATTATTGATAGGTTGTTGTTGATCTTCTGAAGAATATTTATTTAATTGGGAAGGATCGGGATTCGGTTGTGAGCTATGTGGGGGACCAGCGAGAATATGTGTTTTGCATCAGGTTTAGTTTGTGTGCTCCTATGAGGTTGTCATTTTGATAATGTTACTAGGCAGGATGGAAAAGATTCGTACCCCTAGCCTATGTTATGTGCTACTCTTTTATGTTATGCCACACATCGAGATTTTATGATTATTCCCCATGCACGTTGTAATTCTGTTCAGGCCTTATAGCGATGCAGGTGAGATATCACTTGTGATGTTACTTTGCTCATTGCACCTTATTTGTACTTGCTCCTTTCATGTTTATTTACTGCTATCCATATTTTCCACAGATTTTTTTGTGCACATTGTTGTACTTGATATCAATATGTATATGGTCAGTTAACTAGAGCATTTTTAGCTCGATGAGCATTTGAGAGTGGGTTGCACGCCGCATCGAATGTTATGTGGGATACCCTTTCCTTGTGATTATTTGATGTTGTGTTTCCCTCCGTGGGACGATTTGATGAGCACTATACTTTTGTTGTATACATGTGGTTCTCGTTAGAAAATTCTTATACCTTGCTTTTTCTTTATTTGTGCTGCATAATTGAGTTATTGGTGGTTCAGTGTACGAGCTGTGTAGTGTGAGAATTTGCGTGTTTCCGTGATGAGGTATCAGTTGGCAGCTTGTATTGGACGAGATGTGGTTCTTAGACCTGAGAGTGGTACAATGGTATTGGGGACGAGGAGTGTTTGGAAGTATGTGAGTATTTCTGCCAAGATTTGGATAATGGCCCTGGCGGGCGGGAGGGTTTCTTGACTTGTTGACTTCCTAGGCAGCTAAGAGTTCCCGCATATATATTTATCATGGACAGTGATGTAGATGTCCGGAATAAAGTTATATTCAATGTGAGGTGTGTTTCCGGCATCAAGGGTGTTATTTGAACAGCTATGGTGGTTAGAGGTTATTCCTTCGGGCATTGAGTTGTGTGGAGCAGCATGTGATTATATTCGGGATTGGAATTTTTGTTTCGATTCAGCTTGTTTGGGTGTGTTCAGTGTGATAATGTGGAATTCGGGTCCTATGATGAATTTCAGATGTTGAGGTTTGGGTTCTTTTCTAAGGTTATGGACTAAGGAGGAGATGATACCTTGAGTTAAGTGGCATTGTCAGTTCTTTGTAGGTTGGGTGATAGGGAAATACCCCCGGGTTTATGAATAGTGAGCTCAGGTAGTGGTTTAATGGCTTTGAAACGACTCTGGGCACGTTCGTGGACGAACGTATGTTTAAGTGGAGGAGTATGTAACGACCCAACAGGTCATTTTGAGCAATTGTGCCCGGTTTGGCAGTTGGAGGTCTCAAGCAGCTTCATAATATATATATATATATTGACTTGCGTGCGTGGCTGAATTCAGTTAGCGGATGATTCAAAGTTAAATTGGAAAAAGGAAGCTAGCTTTGGAAGTTTAAACGGTGAGAATTTGACCAAAATTGGACTTTTGGGTAAACGACCCCGGAATGGGTCGTGGATGATCTCAACAACTTCGTATGGTGATCTTGGACTTAGGCACACGCCTGGATTTAGATTTAGAGGTCCGTAGGGTAATTGATGCATTTTGGTGAACGTTGGAAAAGTTAAAGTTTGCCAAATGGAGATATTTGACCTATAGTTGAATTTTGTTATATCGGGGTTAGAATGCAATTCCGAGAGTTGGAGAAGCACCGTTATGTCATTTTGGACTTGTCTGCAAAATTTGGCATTATTCCGAGTTGAATTGATAGGTTTCGGCATGAGATTTGATATTTGAAGATTTGGAAATTCATAAGTTTGATTTTTGGTTTGATTCGTTGTTTTGGTGTGGTTTTATGTGATTTGAAACCTCAAGCGAGTCCGCGTTACGTTATATGACTTGTTTGTGCGATTAAACGGGGTCCCGGGAGCCACGAGTGTGTTTCGGATGGGCTACGGGTCATTTTTCCCTATGTTTGAACTCATGTTCTGTTATCTGGTATTTCCTTCTATGTTATTGCATTGATTTGTCTGTGATAGCATAGCACAAATTTGGACAGTAACATTTTCCTTCTATGCGATTGCATTGATTTGTCCGCGATAGCATAGCACAAATTTGGACAGCAGCATTTTCCTTCTATGTGATTGCATTGATTTGTTCACGATAGCATAACACGAATTTGGACAGCAGCATTTTCCTTCAATGCGATTGCATTGATTTGCCCGCGATCGCATAGAATATTTTGGGCAAGTAGCTATTTTCTTCTATGTGATCGCATCACTTCTCCCGCGATCGCAATGAACAAACACCTGGGCGTACAGAATATATTCCAAAATCGAGGGTTACACCGTTTTCATCATATTTTGACTTCTCGAGCTCGGTTCTTGGCGATATTTGGTGACTGTTTCATGAAATTCGATTGGGTAAGTGTTATTCAACTAGAATTAGATATATTTCATGAATTTGTCTTTATTTTTATCATTTAAATTGTGTTTTGGGTTGGGAAAAGAGTTGGTTTTTCAAGAAAAATTTCAAAATGAAAAATCACGATTTGAGGGATCAAATGGTATCAGAATTGGATAGATTTTGTATGGTTGAACTCATTTTGGAATGGGTGATCGAATTTCGTAAAATTTGACGGGTTCCAAGTTGCGGGCCTGGGGGTCGAATTTTGGGTCGCTTTTTATATTTTTTTAAAGATTGAAACTTTATTATTCGGAATAGTCCCTTATTCGATTTATATGTGTTTTGGAGTTGTTATAGTTGGATTTGAGCTATCCGGAGGTCTTTTCGCCCGAGAAGTCCATTTTAGAGTATCGAGTTATCATCTTTGAGGTAAGTATCTTGCCTAACCTACCCTTCGTCCACTCGATAACCGGCTCATTGGGGAACTCGAGTCTCGTGACTCTCGTTCGGCAGTCAAGTTTAGCAAAGCAGGAATAAAGCCAGTCCATTCCATAATCACATCAAAATCCACCATTCCGAGCTCGATAAGATCGGTCGGGGTAACACGACCACATATCGTGACAACACAATTCTTAAAAACTCGAGAGGTTGTAATAAAATCGCCAACCAGAGTCGATACAGAGAACGGCCCATAAAGTTGTTCGGGTTCTATCCCAAAACTTGAAGCAATGAATGGGGTGACATAAGACAAAGAGGACCCCAGATCAATAAGAGCATAGAAATCAATTGCCTGAATAGACAAGATACCTGTAACAACATCTGGAGAAGCTTCAGCACTCTGGCGACCACTCAAAGCATAGAACCGGCTAGATCCACCCCTACCACGAGCTCCATCCCTAACTGCACCACGCCCTGCTGGAGCTGGAGGACGCACAGATGATGTAGCAACTGAAGACCCGGATGACTGGGCAGATCCCCTACCCATACCCTGACCGGGTGCACGGTAATCCCGCTGGATGTGACCTCTCAACCCGCACCTATAACATACCGGGATATCCAAATAGCAAGTCTCTGTATAGAACCTCCCACACTTGGGGCATGTAGCTCTCCCCTACTGCTGGGACCTCACTCCTGGACGACTGGACTGACGGAACCTCCTGTTGTCTGAACCTGGTCTCGAGTGACTGCTCTACTGGTAACTGTGCAGAGATGGCAGTGCACTCGCTGAGGACTAAGCATATGACTGGGATGGCCCTAATGACCCTCTCCCCGGAACTGGTCTCCCTAAGTGACCCATTGACCGGGCTCTGCTCCTACTCTCCCTTTCTGCCCGTATCTTCAACTTCTTAGCCTCTGTGGCCTAAGCGAATCCTACAATCTTTCCATAATTCATATCTGAGTGCAAGGCCACTGTAGCAGCCTTATTCACCACCAAAGGACTAAGACCCTGAACGAAACGCCGAACTCGAGCATCCATGGTCGACACTAACTGAGGAGCATACTTGGACAACCTCACAAACTCCATGTGGTACTCCCAAATGCTCATGCTGCCCTGCTTGAGAACCTCGAACTCAGTGGCGTGAGCTGCCATTGTCTCGGCAGGCAAGAAGTGGTCCACAAAGGCATCTACAAACTCATCCCATCTCGGCGGAGGTCTTCCCTCCTCACAAGAATCCTCCCACATCTCGAACTACGAACGCGCTGCTCCCCTCAACCTTTATGAAGCCAACTCTACCCCCTCTGTCTCTATAGCCTTCATCACTCGGAGGGTATTGTACATCTCATCAAGGAAATCCTATAGATCAGCCTCTGGGTCTGTGCCTGAGAACTCTGGAGGGGCCAATCGCAGAAACTGGTGGACTCTGGAGCTGGCAGAATCTCCTTGTCCGCTGGAGGACACAGGGGAATCATGAGATCTCTGGGCCTGGGCGGCCACTAACTGGGTCAACATACGTATGGCTCCTCTATGGTCCCCATCAGAAACCCCGGGACCGTAAGCTGGAACAGCATAAGGATTAGGAGTATCAGCGGGAGGGATGGTGGCACCCTCTACCGCAGCTGGAATAGGAATGCTTGGATCTGGAATAGATGGTCCGAGCAGATTCAAGGCCGGGGAGTTACGCTCACCCACGGCATCAGGTACATAATTCATGGCCACACTTGGGGTAGCGTCGGTCCCAAGGCCGAGTCTAGCTTTCTTCTTAGGTTCCATTTCTAAAAAATTTGGAACAAAGCACGAGTTAGACGTAAATACTTCCACTTTCCACTTCACCGCACGATATGGAATAACAAAGAAGTGGATAGTTTCCTAAATGCCCGTGTATCCCCCTACTTATAGATGTGGTCAATAACACACCGATAAGAAGGGCTCTACTAGGAACGGCTCTGAGACATCCTAAGACTCTTTTAAAACCTGAGGCTCTGATACCGAGTTTGTCACGCCCTAAACAGAGGGACATGATCGGCGCCCGACCAGGTAGCCCTAGTCAAGCGGACCTAGGGGCCTTTCCTACCCTATGTGATACCCCGTATCTTTCATTACTCATTAACCAAGGAACTAATCATTTTATAATTGAAGTCACCTTTTTCAAAACATATACAAGCCACTTGGTTACTTAACAATGTTTACAACTTACATAACCGACACACAATTACATAAGTCCACAACCCACATTTACTGTCTACAGAGCCTCTAAAGATACAAGAGGATAATAGAGAACTTGCCGGTAACAAGGCTCCGGCAACACCTTACACAAAACCAAAATAAGACTCCGGAATAAAGGCGACCTGAGCCACGTAAGGCCCCGAAAGGAAAGGGGCTCACCAATTCAGCTAACGGGAAGTGATGAAGAGCTACTGTCGGTGGACTGGAGTACCTGCTATGGATCCACCTACAATCATAACATGAATGTAGCGCCCCCGGCAAAAGGGACGTCAGTACACTTGAATTGTACTGGTATGTATGAACAAACTTTCTCCAAGTAAACTCAAGCCATATACAAGTTGGTAACAGTAATAGAAACAACAATCAAATGCACAAAAAAAGGAACAATCAAGCCAAACAAGTTTTCAATCTCTCATGTTTCCCCCTTCCACAATTCCACGCCAATGATTTCACAATTTGCTCGAATGTTTATTTCAATAATGATTTCGATCACTTTCCACCTTTATTACCTCGTCCACCCTTATCACCACAACCCGTACCTTATAACTTCATGTTGCGGCGCACAACCCGATTCCACCGTACAGTCACAATTCACCAACCAACACAACAACAATCAACAATTCACAAAGATCAACAACAACACATCTTATGAAATAACATCAACAATTTACAAAGATCAACAACAACACTCCTTAAGAAATAACATCAACAATTTACAAGTATTTCCATAGCTGATAGCATCACTGATAAGGATAGAGTTTTGGAAGCTCCAGGAAGGCCATTTACAAGATCTCAAGCTAAGGAATTACAGACTAAGGTTGCTGGACTTCAATGGCAAATAAAGAAGCTTCTAACTATTGAGGAAAAGCTCATGCCCAAAGGAGAAGAATTATCGAAGTTTTACAATTATTTGGTTGCTCAAATTGAAGTCCAAGAAGAGGAAGATTTGTTCACCCAAATCAGCCCTTGAAGTACACCAAATGGGCTCAAAATGAGCTTAAAAGAGTTCTCGAAGGAGGTGTTACAAAAGGAGCCCAATTGGAATCCAAATCAATGACTCAAACTAGTTGTTTTGAGGCCCAAATTTGGCCCAAAGGGTCTTGGCCGCCCCTCACCTAATTTTATCACTTTTCTTAGTCTTTAGCAACCACCTACCAAATTGTAATGATTATGTTTTCCATTACAACAACCCCACCTAGTTTTTAAAGTTATTTTTATGCCTTTGTACTCCTATAAATAGGGTGTTCTTCTCATTCATAAGACACTACATTATTGATTAAGTATATCATACTTTGAGAGTTCTTTTGAACCATTCACAAGGACTCGATTCTATGTCCAAACATCACATCGGATCAGCTCGACAGTTCACTCAATAGTCTTTCGCGGAGTATCCCCTGTTTTAGTGAACCCTCAGGGCAAACTATCTCTAGATGGCAAAGTGAAAAGTAGAATTCATCTGCACATCCCTCTATTCCAATAGTCTTTGTTACTTGTGCTTTTGAGATTTTTCTTTCAACCTTTACTAGTTCATAGTTCAAGGTAGTAAGATTTCTTCTCTTTTGTGATATCTTTGATTTCTTTGTGGTATTCGTAGAAGGCGATTAATATTAGTTATTAATTATTGTCTCAAGTTACTCGTAAAGCGGTCAAGATCCGAATCTATTGTTTTGATTTTATTTTTAAGTAAAGGCGTTTAATTTCATCCATAAATCAAGACGTTGTTACTTTGATCTTGTCAAGGCTATAGAACTTGCGTTCTTGAAAGTTCTTGGAATTCTTTCCTTGAATCTTTCCCATATCCTTTATTTTCGTCTCTTTAATTCTAGTTGTTCAATTCCTGTTGTTATTGCTTCCGCATTTACTTCTCAAATTCTTACTCTAGTTTGGATTCCCGACCTAGTTGTTATCAAGTGGTATCAGAGCGGTTCTATCAAGATTTCGTTCTTGATAATTCTTGGGATATCTTGAATACTAAGAGCAAAACAAAAAAACCAAAAAAAATGTTTAAAACAAAAAAAAAAGTACAATTGCTTTCTCTCCAGGATATTTCTTTTCTATCTAAGTTGTTTAAAAAAAAAATTAACAAAGGAAACAAGAAAAGGGGATCCTTGATTTTCTTACTCTTTGTAATCTGTATATTTATATTCTGTCCTTTTTGTTCGTGTCTTGTTTCAACCGAGCATAAAAGTTCTAGGATTTGGTTCTTTTTTCTTTTTATTTATTCCCAAAAAAATTCTGAGTTTTACTACTGAGAACTTCATACAAGTTGGGTTTAACTATAAATCTATAAAGTATTTTGTTCAAAGGTTATTCCGAGAGAGAGAGAAACAAATCTAGAAAGTATTGTGTGATACAATTTATTTTTAAAGATTTCACATACAGGTAGTGATGATGAACGAAGGGTTCTCCAAGAAGCTGAAATCAAAGCAAGAAATGATTTTACCTTGCAAG
>MU670540.1:86979-113877 GCA_026770625.1 Nicotiana glauca
ATGGCCTAAACCTAAGAGTGTAACTGAAGTTAGGAGTTTTCATGGACTTGCTAGTTTTTATAGGAGGTTTGTGAGAGACTTTATCACAATTGCTTCTCCTTTAACTGAAGTTATTAAAAAGGATAAGATTTTTAAATAGGGAAAAGAAAAAGATGATGCTTTTAACTTGTTGAAAGAAAAGTTATGTTCTGCTCCGTCGTTACAATTGCCTTATTTTTCTAAATCTTTTGAAATTGAATGTGATGCTTCTGGCAAAGGAATAAGTGTTATTTTGATGCAAGATTCTAAACCTATTGCCTACTTTAGTGAGAAGTTGAGTGGAGCCACATTGAACTATTCCACTTATGACAAAGAGCTCTATGCTTTGGTAAGGGCTTTAGCCACATGGCAACATTACTTGTGGCCAAGAGAGTTTGTCATTAAAACTGACCATGAATCCTTGAAATACTTGAAGAGTCAAGGTAAGCTTAGTAGAAGGCATGCTAAGTGGGTTGAATTCATTGAAACTTTTCCTTATGTAATTTCTTACAAACAAGGGAAAGAGAATGTTGTTGCTGATGCACTTTCAAGAAGGTATGTCTTAGTTTCTACCCTCACTTCTAAATTGATGGGTTTTGATCAAATCAAGGAACTTTATGCTAATGATGTTGATTTTGGCAAAACTTTTGCAGATTGTAAGTTGGGTCCTTTTGATAGGTTTAACCTACAAGATGGGTTTCTCTTTAAGGAAAATAAGTTGTGTATCCCTAATTGCTCTTTACGTGAAGTATTTGTGAGGGAAGCACATTGTGGAGGGCTTATGGGACACTTTGGGGTCCCAAAGACATTAGACATACTTGATGAAAATTTCTTTTGGCCTGGAATGAAAAAAGATGTTGAAAGAATGTGCACACAGTGTTTGGAATGTAAACAAGCTAAATCTAAAGTGTTACCACATGGTCTTTACACGCCATTACCTGTTCCCACTTCACCTTGGATTGATATTTCTATGGATTTTGTATTAGGTTTGCCTAGAACAAGGTATGGTAAGGATAGTATATTTGTTGTGGTAGATAGGTTCTCCAAAATGGCTCGTTTTATTCCTTGTTTAAAGACTAATGATGCCTCACATGTCGCTAATCTTTTTGTAAAAGAAGTTGTCAAATTGCATGGTATACCTAGAACTATTGTTAGTGATAGGGATGCTAAGTTTTTGAGTCACTTCTGGCGTGTATTTTGGGGGAAGTTAGGCACTAAATTGTTGTTTTCTACTTCTTGTCACCCACAAACTGATGGACAAACTGAAGTAGTTAATAGAACCTTAGGAAACATGTTGAGGGCTGTTTTGAAAGGTAAATTAACTTCATGGGAAGATCACTTACCTATGATTGAATTTGCTTACAATAGAACAATCCATTCTTCTACAGGTATGTCTCCTTTTGAGGTTGTTTATGGCTTTAATCCCTTAACTCCACTTGATTTATTACCATTACCTTCTAATGATATTGCTAATCTTGATGGTAGGACAAAGGCTGAGATGATGAAAAAAATTCATGAGCAAACAAGGCTTGCAATTGAGAAGAAAAATGAACAAACTGCCTTGAGAAAGAATAAGGGTCGAAAACAAGTTATTTTTAAACCTGGTGATTTAGTTTGGGTTCACTTTAGAAAGGAAAGATTTCCTTCCAAAAGGAAGTCAAAGTTGCATCCTAGAGGAGATGGCCCCTTTCAAGTCCTTGAAAGGATTGGAGATAATGCTTACAAGCTAGACCTTCCTGGTGAGTTTCAAGTAAGTGCTACATTCAATGTTGCTGACTTATCTTTGTTTGATGTAGGATCGAATTCGGGGACGAATTCTTTTCAAGAAGAGGGGAATGATAGCATCACTGATAAGGATGGAGTTTTGGATGCTCCAAGAAGGCCATTTACAAGATCTCAAGCTAAAGAATTGAAGACTACGGTTGCTGGACTTCAATATGAAATAAAGAAGCTTCTAACTATAGAGGAAATGCTCAAGCCCAAAGGAGAAGAAGTGTCTAAGTTTTACAATTATTTGGTGGCTCAAATTGAAGTCAAAGAGGAGGAAGATTGGGTCACCAAAATCAGCCCTTGAAGTACACCAAATGGTCTCAAAATGAGCTTAAAAGAGGTCCAAATGGAGGTGTTACAAAAGGAGCCCAATTGGGGTCCAAACCAATGGCCCAAACTAGTTGTTTTAAGGCCCAAATCTGCCCCAAAGGGTCTTGGCCGCCCCTCACCTAATTTTATCACTTTTCTTAGTCTTTAGCAACCACCTACCAAATTGTAATGATTATGTTTTCCCTTACAACAACCCCACCTAGTTTTTTAAGTTATTTTTATGCCTTTGTACTCCTATAAATAGGGTGTTCTTCTCATTCATAAGACACAACATTATTGATTAAGTATATCATACTTTGAGAGTTCTTTTGAACCTTTGTTACTTGTGCTTTTGAGATTTATCTTTCAACCTTTACTAGTTCATAGTTCAAGGTAGTAAGATTACTTCTCTTTTGTGATATCTTTGATTCCTTTGTGGTATTCTTAGAAGGCGATTAATATTAGTTATTAATTGTTGTCTCAAGTTACTCGTAAAGCGGTCAAGATCCGAATCTATTGTTTTGATTTGCTTTTTAAGTAAAGGCGTTTGATTTCATCCATAAATCAAGACGTTGTTACTTTGATCTTGTCAAGGCTATAGAACTTGCGTTCTTGAAAGTTCTTGGAATTCTTTCCTTGAATCTTTCCCATATCCTTTATTTTCGTCTCTTTAATTCTAGTTGTTCAATTCATGTTGTTATTGCTTCCGCATTTACTTCTCAAATTCTTACTCTAGTTTGGATTCCCGACCTAGTTGTTATCAATAGCCATCAATACTATTTTCCGTCATATCAAACAACTCACATGTGTTTTACATCACAACGACAATTGCCCACAATAAGTCATAGATGTGGTTATCACAGTTATTCCAGCAGCATCATTTACGATTTTATTTCGTCATTTGTTCCTCAATTCTTACCACAAGAACAACCACAATAATTTCATGAATAAGCCATGCAGATATCACATACCAAACATTCGTACACCACACAAGGCGATTCTACAAAGATCAAGGTTAGCCATACATACTTGGAGTCGAATTCCCTTTTTAACTTCAACTTTCAATTCACCCAATATCTTAGCAACGTCAATCTAGTTCACAAGTTAACACATACATCTTAGAATCGAAGTTCTCATTTACTACTCAAACTTATTTAGGTTGTCAACCCCTCTTTTGCAAGCCTTTCCTTCTACCCAACTCCTCTTACTAGCTTTTAGGTTTTACAGAACATGCATGTGTATTTAAACTTCCATTTTCAAGAATCAATTCATGAGAATCCCCCTTTTTATTTAAATTTGAAAATCAATGAAAAAGGGTTGGGGATTTTACCTGCAAGAGAAGAGATGAAGACAAGTAGTTGAAAATTTTTCGGGCTTGGATGACTTTGGAAAATCAATTGATGAGGATGCGACTTTTTCTCTCAAAAACCCTCTCTCCCCTCTCTCTGGTTTTATCCAGAAAATGTGTAAAAATGAAGGGTTGGGTAAATACTATCTACCTCCGGCATTTTCACTCTGAGCAATGCACAAAAAGATATGCTCTTGCAAGTTTTAAGAGATATAAAAGTACCAGATGGATATGCTTCAAATATATCCCGTTGTGTTGATCTTAAGCAACGCACTGTGCATGGATTGAAGAGTCATGACTGTCAAATTTTAATGCAACAACTCCTTCCTATTTCTTTGCGAGGTCTCCTTCTAATGAATGTCCTTAAGCTAATGATCGAATAAAGTAATTTTTTAGGTTCATTTGTTCAACATTTATGAACATAGGTGAATTAGAAAAGCTCCAAGATCGAGTTGTAATGTAATGACCCAACCGGTTGTTTTGAGTCCTAGCGCTCCGTTCAGCAGTCATAGGCCATGAACACCTTCATTTCAGGTATTATGGCTTGTACGTGTGGTCAGAATTAAGTTCTGGGAAGTTCAGAGTCGATTTGGAAAGAGAATTGCTATTTCAGAAGCTTAAAGTGAAAGAATGAACTAGGATTGGAATTTTGAGTAAACGACCTCGGAATCAGGATCTGAAGGTTCCAGCAGGTTTGTATGATGATTTCGGACTTAGGCGTATGCCCGGTTCGGAGTTCGAATAACCCGGGAGCGTATTGGCGCCTATTGTGGAAGTTAGCATTTTAGAAGAAATTTCATAAGTTTCGCTTGAAGTATATTTCAGTGTTATCAATGTCCATTTGGGATTCCGAGACTATGAATAGCTCTATATGGTGATTCCGGAGTTGGGGGCACGATCGGAAGTGAATTCGGAAGTCCGTAGATCATTTTGGAGCCATTTGGCTAAAGATAGAAATTTGGAGGCTTTTGAGAAGTTTGACCGGAAGTGGTCTTTTTGATATCGGGGTCAGAATCTGATTCAGAAAGCGGGAGTAGGTCCGTAATGTCAAATATGAATTGTGTGCAAAATTTGAGGTCAATCGAACATGATTCGATGGGTTTAAACATCGGAAGTAGAAATTTGAAATTTCAAAGTTCATAAAGCTTGAATCGGGGTGTAATTCATGGTTTTAGCGTTGTTTGATATGATTTAAGGCATTGATCAAGTCCGTAATGGGTTTTGGGATTGGTTGGTAGGTTTGGTTCAGGTCCCACTGGCCTCGGGTGGATTCCGGACGGCTAACAGATCGAATTCGGTGTTTGAAGAAGGGCTGGAGTTGCTGCTTCTGGTACTTCCGCTTCTGCGGATTTGGGACCCCAGAAGCGGCCCCGCAGAAGCGAGGAAGAAGCCACAGAAGTGGTTGGATGTGAAGCAGCCCAGGACAGCAAAAGCAGAACTGCAGAAGCGATGGGCCATCCGTAGAAGCGAAAATTTGGTTGGAGCCCAGTGTCCGCAAAAGCGGGACCGCAGAAGCGGAAATTGCTGAGTCAGTGAGAATGTTTTAAAAATCGGATTTTGTCAATTTTCTCTCATATTTTCTTGGCTTGGGCGATTCTTGGAGGGATTTCAAGATAGGATCTTCATCATTAATGATAAGGTAAGTTATCCCCACCTATTTTGAATTAAATACATCAATTATGTATGGATTTGAGCATGAAAATTTTAGAAAAACTTGGGCTTTGAGGGAAGACCTAGAAAATTATTGTTCTTGGAATTTGACCACGATTTTGGGTATGAAATTTAGAGAAAATCATATATTTGAGTTCGTGAGTTTATGGGTAAATTTTATCATCGAAAATTTTCAGAATCCGGGCACGTGGGCCCGAGGGCATTTTTGTCAACTTTTCGATCGGAGTTAGGAATTGCTAATAATTTGATTGTAATGAACAATTGAGCATATATTAATGGATTTTTGTAACCATTGGCTAGTTTTGGAGCGTGGTGCATCAATTAGAGTCTTCGGAAGGGCGTGGAATGCCAGTTTGGATCTTCAGAGTGAGGTGAGTCTCCTTTCTAACTTTGTAAGAGGGAATTGTCCCCATAGGTGAAACGATTGATTATGTGCTCCTATTTGTGGGGGCTACGCACGCAGGAGGTGACGAGAGTCCCTACGTAGCTACTATTATGCTATTGTCCGGGTAGTTAGGACCCAAATGCATGTTATACTTGGATTATTTATGAACCCATTGATAGCTTGAATTGCTTAAACCACATTGAATTAGTAAGTGAATTTCTAAAAGGATTAAAATTCATTTCTTAAATTCTTTTAAGGATAATTGGTTTTGATTGGATAATTATTCCCCGATAAATTCTTAATTGGCTATTTGAGCATGTATTTTATGCGTACATGCGTCGCCTGGATGATTCGCGAGCAGGGTGATTGTTTATTTTATGTTGACCGCGTCGCATGGATAGATTCGCGAGTGGGGTAATAGATGCATCTATGGTTCGGGCCGTTCGACCTTCAGCAGTTCACAGTTTACATATCTGTGGGATCGGGTCGTCGCCTCGGTTTGATTTGCGCATGTTATTTGTCGCTTGAGAATTTAAACGTGAAATTTGCCCTTCGTGGCTTGATATAAATTGATAAGATAATAAAGAGTAAACCTTGAAAATCCTTGATTATCTGTTGAAGGTGTTAACCTGTTTTCCGGCCTCGTGAATTAGAACTGCTATATAAATCAATGATTTCCTCACATTGTTAGTATATTGTCAATTGACCCCTAGTAAGTGTCGAAGTTAACCATCTCGTCTCTACTTCTTCGAGATTAGACGGGATACTCATTGAGTAAACGTTGTTTACGTACTCATACTACACTTCTGTGCATTTTTGTTGCACAAGTATATGTATCTCTAGCAGCCTACTAGGTGTAGCAGCGCGGATGATTCTGGGACTAGGTGAATTGCATTATTCGAGGCGACCCGAAACTAGTGTAGCCCCTTTCAGCATATTGTATTTATTTCCGGTCCACTGTATTTCGGACGGATGTTGTATTTTATTCCCTATCAGTAGATGCTCATGCACGTGTGACACCGGGTTCTGGGAGGATTTTGGATTATCCAGTATTAAGTCCTTTATTGACTTAAATGTTCATTTTTGTAAAATCTTTACTGTTTAATATTCAGCATATACGAAAAATGATTTTCGCAAATACTAAAACTTGAATTTAATTATGCATTCTTGGTTGGCTTGCCTGACGGCGGTATTTGGCACAACCACGACCCTTAGTGAAATTTGGGTCGTGACAACATGGTATAAGAGCCACTAGGTTCCTAGGGTCTCACGAGTCATGAGTAAGTCTAGCAGAGTTTCATGGATCGGTACAGAGACGTTTGTACTTATCCTCAGGAGGCTGCAGGACTGTTAGGAGTACTTCCCTTCTTGATTCCTTATCATGTGATTTGATTTCATATGAGGCTTATAGCTGTGATACGGGATGTTTCTCCCGGTATAGATGATCTGATTATTATCGTCACGTTGTAGAAGGACCCTTGATGGTTTCAACCCAGTAGCAGTACTTTTGAGGGCTCTGGGGCTAGGCACAAGTTGCCATGATACTTATGAACAATTAGTCCATGGTATTGCTATAATGGTAGGAAGTTTTGCCCACGTGTCGGGGAATTGAATGACTTGAAGGGAGGTTTACTCGAGGCATAATCAAGAGATCCAGTGTTTTGGTCCCGGTAGGGGGAAAGGCAATCGAACTAAGGATGGTCAGATGGGGGATGGTGGAAGTAATGAGACTTGGTATTTGCAAACGTTGTAGAGTTTTCTTCCATAATAGGATGTTGTTGTTCTAATTGAATGTGCTAAGTTTGTTGGTGTTATGACCTTCTACAATTTGCCTTTGGGGCAAGATATTGAGAGATAGAATTGGAGATATAACTGTCAGATATCGCAGGATGCGGTAGTTCAGGATTGAATTAGTATTTCTAATGTTGACGGTTCGAGAAAGATGACTTTCGGAAACGTTTGGAGTTTGTAGAAAATTGTGGATTCAAGTTCTATGAAGATAAATTTTATTAAGGCAACGACTGCAGCAAAAGATGAGAAGGACATGTGGGAAGGGTCAGGCAGAGTTTTAAACTTCTAAAAGGCTAGGCTTAGGGAGCGCATGCCAAGCAGTTGATTAAAGAAGTGAGTTTGCCCAAAGTGTGAGAGCCGTAGAGCTGCATAGGGGCTTGGTAATAAGATGACTATGCGCCTTAAGTAGAGTCTGGAATGATTTGAGAATATTGGTGCTAGGTTATTGGGGTCTACGGATCTAATTTGAAGTAGGGATTCTGTGCGGCCAGAGATTTAATATGAAGGAAAGGAGCCGCTTAAATGAAGAAGGATGTAGCATGACTTTGAATTTAAAGGATGTTGTCGCACACTTAAATGATGTCCATGAGGGGTAAATGGACTTGTGCAGCTGGAGAGTGAGCTCAGACTCAGGAAGGGTCATTGATGCCGTAGTGATTATCCCCTGTGCATCAGTGTTGGAAGATGTCGGGGGAAGCCTTCTATAGGTGGATTACCCGAGTGAGCAGGTTAGCAGTCACGTGTTTGAAGAGGCTTCTGCGAAGAGTTTTATCGGTTATATAGCAAAGAGTTCGGTCGTGCGAATGCAGTGGGTGAATCAGAGTATAAAAGAATGGGACTTTGCAGAAGCAATCCGAGAATTTATGTCGTTGATCACACAAGGTTATGTCGATGAAAGCTAGGGAATCTTGGTGAGTTCCAGAGTTGTGAAATAATGTCTTCAAGATAAGTGGGAGAGTCCCACCTCTTATGATTGGGTTGCATGGTTAACTACTTGCGAGGTTTCTGGTTATTAGCATATTGATGGGCTATTTCAGCTGTGAGGAAAGACCATAAGTGGTATTCTGAGCAAAGGAATTATTAAAGGTGGGATATCGTTGGCCTTATTGGCCCATGCTCAGACATGGGGAAAGATTCAGGATTTTGCGTTGTATAGATGCGGGTTCCAAGGGAAGTGATTCGGCGAGTTCTTCGCCAAGGGGGTATTCAGGTGATAGAAGACCCATGGAGTTGATTATATTCGGGGCCAAGTCAGAGCGGGTGGCTCTCAGCAATGGTCCTAATGGGATTAAAAAGGGGTAAAGAGTGGTGCCTAATGATTTCGATCCTATAGGTGCAGTTGAGAATCAAGCTTTTGCATTTGGCATATGAGTTCATATGGAGTTAGTATTATCTCTAAGGAAATCAAGGATAAATTGGGAGAAGGTAGATTGATTGGCCATAGTTGAATTTGGCATATTGGTGTTAGCGATCAGTTTCCTCAGCGCGATCAATTTATGCAAGTGAGTTGCGATGGTGCGTATGAGGCTTGTCAGCTGCCGTAATTGATATTATTTAGAAGCATTCTCGTGATATGCCTTGTTATGTGGAAGCTAATTCCGGAAGGGCTATGGTGCCTTAGACCACTACCTAGATGTTTGCATATTCTACGGTTATGAGTATTCACCTGTGTGTTACTATGGTTCTCCTAAAGTAAGTTCAGTGAAAAGCTTTGATTTGATGAAGTATTGATCTATTAGCAATTCTGGAATTATGATGAAGAATCATGTCCTACTGTACATTGGCATGTCAGGTGCAGCGAGTAGTATGGAGTTTGAAACAAGAATCAAAGTTGTGGTTCGGTGTGGACAAGGACGTGACCAGCTCAGACGAGCAGGAAAGGGGTTTCAATGTTAAAAGTAAGTTGGTATTGTCCTCAGTTTCACCTGAGATCGGTGTTTTGTGAATAAGGCTTTGCATCCTGGCTAAGGATTCTTGATCGCTTTTTAGCGTTAGTGCGGCTAGTGGTTTGGGTGTGCAGATATGTTGTTCGTCACGGAAGGTCATGGGGGCGTTCCCCATGGGAAGGTTGTATAAGTGTGGCATGTAGTCACTTGATTGATTGAGGAGTTAAACCAAGTATGAAGAATTTTGATGATATCATTAAATTGAGAATACATGCATAGAGGGAACTCAGTTACTGAGTTGTTGACTGTGGATGCGTACTCCGGTTATGACGATCATTCTTGTGTGTTATGAAAAGATGGAGATTACTATGGACCTTGGAAAGGTTATTGGCCTAGTCGGTGCGACCAGAATCGGCTTGAGGTCGGTGGATAGATTCAAATGTGAATATGTCTCTATATCAGGCCAAACGTGTTCATTTCAGTAATACGCTCCTTAAGAAGGAGTAGTCGGGGTGTTATTTTATTGGCAGATATTTCATGAAGTGATGCATTGCGCCGTGCTAGTTATGAGACAGGTTGAGAAATTGCTTATGTGTTGAGGAATCGCGTAGAAGTGATGTTTTATGAGCAAGATGGCTCTTGAGATTCGGTTTGTATATCGCACCTTAGTTGTGCTTGAGTTTTGTAGCTTATGATGCTATATGTTCCCTCAGGGATGTTATTATGCACTTAGTGTGCTTGTGACCAATATTCGGTATATTATTGAAATGAGCAGTCTAGCTCGGTGCGTACCTCCTTATGAGTTTTATGGGTGGATCTGGTTGCACGCCGTCATGGTTATGTTGTTTGGATTGGGTTGCGCCGCAACAGTGTGAAGCTGAGTACAATTCCCCGTATCTGTTTTATGTGTTTTGTTTTCTATTTTATGAGGGAAGTTTATATTAGTTGTGTGCTCGCGTCACATGTATGATTCACGAGCGGGGTATTTGTTTAATTAAGTTGACTGCATCGCATGCACGATCCGCGAGCGGTGTAGTTGAATTTCCTTCTCAAAAGTTCACTTTGCTTTATATCGCATTCGATATGGTAGCCTGTTGGCACATGGTAGCATCATATAAGACTTTTGATAATGTCTGGGATGGCTTGTTGCCTGAGCAGTTGTATCAGATGGGAAGAGGTCCCTTGAACTAGGAGTTTGTGCAATCCATTTGAATGAGGTATGTTATGGAGATAAGACCATTATTGGACTCAGAATGAGGTGAAGGTTTTTGTCAGGAGTATAAACCTAATGATTTGTTGACTCGGCAGTTGATTATAAACTTCTACACATCCCTTCCGTCATGGCGGTATGGTATAGGTTGGAGCGAGACATGTGTATGTCATGGGGTGGAATTGGGGCGTTAGATTGGTTGGATTTAGACTAAGTTGATCAGAAAAAGGTTATTGTGGTCCGGTGAGTAAAGTGATGCTAGGAATGAATTCAACAAAGTTATGCAGCTATGTTTGAGCATAGCGTGTGGTGATTGATATGGTGGCCTTATGGTGGAAACAGGTCGGACATGAAATTCCGGATGTTGGGATTGGACCTTAGGGCGTATCTGCTTGAATAAAAGAGAATATCTTCAGAATGGATTGAGCTAATCTGCTCAAGTGAGCTGTGGTAGCACGGGAAGGTGCATGAGAAGTTAAACAACAATTTCAGGCCACTCCGGTGTAGTTATCAGCATGGTCGAGGATGAACGTATGTTTAAGTGGGAGAGAATGTAACGACCCGACCGGTCGTTTTGAGTCCTAGCGCTCTGTTTAGTAGTCGGAGGCCATGAACAGCTTCATTTCAGGTATTATGGCTTGTACGCGTGGTCGGAATTAAGTTCCGGGAAGTTCAGAGTCGATTTGGAAAGAGAATTCTTATTTTTGAAGCTTAAAGTGAAAGAATGAACTAGGATTGGAATTTTGAGTAAACGACCTCGGAATCAGGGTCTGAAGGTTCCAGCAGGATTGTATGATGATTTCGGACTTGGGCGTATGTCCGGTTCGGGGTTCAGATAACCTGGGAGCATTTTGGCGCCTATTGTGGAAGTTAGCATTTTAGAAATTTCATAAGTTTGGATTGAAGTGTATTTCAGTTTTATCGATGTCCGTTTGGGATTCCGATACTATGAATAGCTCTGTATGGTGATTCCATAGTTGGGAGCGCGATCGGAAGTGAATTCGGAGGTCCGTAGGTCATTTTGGAGCCATTTGGCTAAAAATAGAAATTTGGAGGTTTTTGAGAAGTTTGACCGGAAGTGGACTTTTTGATATCGGGGTCGGAATCCGATTCCGAAAGCAGGAGTAGGTCCATATTGTATAGTATGACTTGTGTGCAAAATTTGAGGTCAATCGGACGTGATTTGATGGGTTTAAACATCGGAAATAGAAGTTTGAAATTTCGAAGTTCATAAAGCTTGAATCGGGGGTGTAATTCATGGTTTTAGCATTGTTTGATATGATTTGAGGCCTCGAGCACATCCGTAATGGGTTTTGGGATTGGTTGGTAGGTTTGGTTGAGGTCCCGGGGGCATCGGGTAAATTTCGGGTGGCTAATGGATCGAATTCAGAGTTTGAAGAAGGGCTGGAGCTGCTGCTTCTGGTATTTCCGCTTTTGCGGATTTGGGACGGCAGAAGCGGCCCCGCAGAAGCGAGGAAGAAGCCACAGAAGCGGTTGGATGTGAAGCAGCCCAGGACCGCAGAAGTGGCCCTAGATCCGCAAAAGAGGAACCGTAGAAGCGGTGGGCCGTCCGTAGAAGCGAAAATTGGGCTGGAGCCCAGTGTCCGCAGAAGCGGCGTTTTGTCCGCAAAAGCGGGATCGCAGGAGAGGAAATATTTCCGCAAAAGCAGAAATTGCTGAGGCATTGAGGGTGTTTTAAAAATTGGATTTTGTTTATTTCCTCTCATATTTTCTTGGCTTGGGCGATTATTGGAGGTGTTTCAAGAGAGGATCTTCATCATTAATGATAAGGTAAGTTATCCCCACCTATTTACATCAATTATGTATGGATTTGAGCATGAAAATTGTAGAAAAACTTGGAGTTTGAGGGAAGACCTAGAAAATTATTGTTCTTGGAATTTGACCACGATTTTGGGTATGAAATTTAGAGAAAATCATATATTTGAGTTTGTGAGTTTATGGGTAAAGTTTATCTTCGAAAAATTTCGAAATCCGGGCACGTGGGCCCGAGGGCATTTTTGTCAACTTTTCGATCGGAGTTAGGAATTGCTACAAATTAGATTGTAATGAATAACTGAGCATATATTAATGGATTTTCGTATCCATTAGCTAGTTTTGGAGCGTGGTGCATCAATTAGAGTCTTCGGAAGGGCGTGGTATACCGGTTTGGATCTTCGGAGCGAGGTAAGTCTTCTTTCTAACCTTGTAAGAGGGAATTGTCTCCATAGGTGAAACGATTGATTATGTGCTCCTATTTGTAGGGGCTACGTACGCACGAGGTGACGAGAGTCCGTGCGTAGCTACTGTTATGCTATTGTCCGGGTAGTTAGGACCCAAAGGCATGTTATACTTGGATTATTTATGAACCCGTTGATAGCTTGAATTGCTTAAATCACATTGAATTAGTAAGTGAATTTTTAAAAGGATTAAACTTCATTTCTTAAAAATTGTTAAAGGAGAATTGGTTTTAATTGGATAATTATTTCCCGATAAATTCTTAATAGGCTATTTGAGCATGTATTTTATGCGTACCTGCGTCGCATGGATGATTCATGAGCAGGGTGATTGTTTATTTTATGTTGACCACGTCGCATGGATAGTTTAACGAGCTGGGTAATAGATGCATCTATGGTTCGGGCCATTTGACCCTCGGCAGTGCACAATTTACATTTCTGTTGGATCAGGTCGTAGCCTCAGTGTGATTTACGCATGTTATTTGTCACTTGAGAATTTAAACGTGAAATTTTCCCTTCGTGGCTTGATATAAATTGATAAGATAATAATGAGTAAACCTTGAAAATCCTTGATTATCTGTTGAAGGTGTTTACCTATTTTCCGGCTTCGTAAATTAGAACTGCTATATAAATCAATGATTTCCTCACATTGTTAGTATATTGCCAATTGACCCTTAGTAAGTGTCGAAGTTGACCATCTCGTCTCTACTTCTTCGAGATTATGCGGGATACTCATTGAGTACACGTTGTTTACGTACTCATACTACACTTCTGTGCATTTTTGTTGCACAGGTATATGTATCTCTAGCAGCCTACTGGGCATAGCAGCGCGGATGATTATGGGACTAGGTGAGTTGCATTATTCGAGGCAACCCGCAGCTAGTGTAGTCCCTTTTAGCATATTGTAATTATTTCCGATCCACTGTATTTCAGACGGATGTTGTATTTTATTCCCTATCAGTAGATGATTATGCACTTGTGACACCGGGTTCTGGGAGGATTTTGGATTATTCAGTATTAAGTCCTTTATTGACTTAAATGTTCATTTTTGTAAAGATTTTACTGTTTAATATTCAGCGTATAAGAAAAATAATTTCCGCAAATACTAAAACTGAAATTTAATTATGCATTCTTGGTTGGCTTGCCTGACGGCGGTGTCCGGCGCCACCACGACCCTTGGTAGATTTTGGGTCGTGACATGTAATAAATCTTTTTCATTTGGAGAGAATATTTCCTCCATTTTATTTTTATATCATGGAACATCTAGTCATCCATTTAGCTGAAGAAGCAAAGATTGATGGACCTCCACAATACCGTTCAATGTGGGCATTTGAAAGGTACCATTTCGTTATTCTTATTTATTGTACTTATGAAGTATTATATTGAATTATAATATTATTTATTATTTTAGGTACTTGCTTACTCTTAAAAAATATGTAAGGAGTAGAAGCCATCCAGAAGGTTCAATAGCAGAGGGATATTGGATAGAAGAGTGCATGACATTCTGCTCAAGATATCTACATGATGTGGAGACAAAGTTAAATCGACCTTTAATAAATTATGGTTTGTATAATGAGATTCCAAATGAAGAGGGTTGTCAGTCAACTATATAAAATTACGTGTAACTTTTCTAAGGAAAGAGCGAGAGGGACAAAGAAAGTCAAAGGAAGTTGAGTATGCCACACACTTCTGGAAGAAAAAGTCATTCTCAAATTATAGATGATGTATGCCATATTTACTATAAGCTTTCTGCAATTTATATATCAATACTTATTTTCTTGAATATATTTGCTACAAATTTTTAACTATTTAAATAGATGACAAAGAAGAATGGTGTAAAATCAAGTTGTATCGAGATATTCAAAGAAACACATACGAGAAAGAATAAACAAACAGTAAATGAGATAGTTGATGAAAATATGGTAAATTCTCATTCTTTATGAATATGAATTACTTTCTTTCCAATAACTTTTCTTTATTAATTTCACCGTTTTACCTTTTCTTTCCAAAGAAAGAAATGGATGAACTTGCTAAGGTGTATTCCGAGTTAAATATCCCTGGAAGTGCTCCCAATGATATGTATGCATATGTTATGGGACCAGACACTCATGGAAATGTCCGAACTTTAGGAAAAGGAGAAGCTCCAAGTTTTATTTATGGCCTTGCATATAAGCGATCCCAGGCTGAGCAAAGAGATTTTGATAGAAGGGTTAAGATAGAAGTTGAAAAAGCTACCTCCGCTATGAGAATTGTGGTGGAAGAAAAATTGTCTAAAGCAAAAGAAGAAATAGAAGTGTAGGAGAAAAAGTTATTTGAAGCAAAAGAAGAAATAAAAGCGATGGGGGAAAAATATTAGAAGCTTCAAAGGATATGGATGCAAAAATAGAAGATAAAGAAAAGCTTGGTATAAATGCATATCTAAAATCTTTGGGTATTACTATTGGCTCAATTAAGAAATTATCTGGTGATGAGCACGTAAAAATATTGTGCTCTTTAGCAAAAATTAATTGTATTTAAGATAATCTTGTAATTTAGTTTTCTTTTAATTGTAGTAATCTTCCTCTTTTGTGATAGGTTTCTGATAACTCAATGGACGATCATCTATAATCACTATCACCTGTTTCACTTGTTCACACAAAGATGGTGAGTTCGTAAACTCATTTTAACTAAATCTTTTTCTGCATACATTCGAAGAGTATAGTTTTAACTATGTCAATTTTCACTTTAGTTACGTAAAGCTTCAAAATAGTATTTTAAAGTATAGAGGCTATTTTACAGTAAAAAAGATTATGAGTATCTCCTCTTAAGGATGGAGTTCCATTTTTAAAACTTGTGTTTGACGATGATGGTGGCATTCCTATTGCAGCTGTGAATAAGTTAGCTTCCTTTTTCTTTTTGTTAATTGATAAGTTTCCCATCAAGTATTTTTACCCTCCTACATAAGGTATTTAGCCTCTAGTAGAACCTGGAAGGTTTTCCTGCTTTACCATGATTTAAAGGTGCTCATCTACATGCACAAAACTCTGTCTTGCCAGGTTGATCCATATGGCAGCATTCTGCACATGTTTTCTTTTACACTTTTGGCTGTTATCAGAAAAGCAAAGGCGGGTAAGGGAAGTAAAAAGAGGACATGTAAGAGACATTCCTTGTTCTTTCTATTACAAAGGAGGAGGGGAATGTTAGTATTTAGTTGCAAGTTAACAGTTTCTACCATGATAGTTGTCACGATCCATTTTCCATAATAGGTCATGATGGCGCCTAACACCATTGTCAGGCCAGCCGATGCGGAAATGTGATTAAGTTCTCATTTTATTGAGCCAAGACAGTTATACTAGATTTTCGAATTTAAAGATAAGACCAGTAAAGATCATAAAGTGCTAACATAGCGATACAATCCCAAAATAGATGTCTACTACTGTGTGTGCCAGGACCTGGTGTCACAAGCTACGGGCGACTAGTACAATATACACAAAAGAATAATATACTATCCTACTGTCTTAACCAGGATAGACAGAAACAAAAAGTACAAGAAAGGACTTCTTCGGCTGCGGATTGGCATGAAAGAGAAGCAGCTCACCGTAGAAGTCCACAAGCGTGCTCAATGATGCGCACCAGGATAATGTCCAGGTTCACCTGCCTCAAATCCTGTACATTTAAGTACAGAAGCGTAGTATGAGTACATAAACCACATGTACTCAGTGTGAGCACGTGATTTTTGCCCCACACGACTAACTCCAAAAGAATTCAAAAATAAAATAATTTCCCTTTGTGTGCAATTTTGAGAATTTTCGTGGAATTTTATTAATTATTTGTATTTTGTCTTTGCATGTTTAATTTATCTTAATTAATGAAAAATACAAAACTAAATATATGCGCACATGCATTTAGGAATTAATTTTGCATTTTTTAGAATTAGTTAGTCATTGATTTATATAAAATGAAAAATACAAAAATATACGCTTAAGATTTAATTCTATAATTTTGGGGTTGAATCATAAATTTTGCAATAATCGGAAAACCATAAAAAGATATGCATTTTTGCATTTTTGTGTTTAACTGTGTGATTTTAGTATTTAATTATCTGCGATAATTAGTATTTAAATATAATCTAATATTATTTAAGTTAATTTAGCTTTCATAATTTAACTTAGGATTTTTGGGTTTTTGATTTTGAAAATTAATTTAAAAAGAAAAAGAAACAAACGAATGTAGTATGATAATGAAACTACGTCGTTTTGTCATCAAAAGATCTCAGCCATTCATCCAAACCATATCCAACGGTCAAGATCATCCCTCCATACTCATCCATCCAGCCCGACCCATTTCCCCGAAACGGCCCGACTCCCTCACTGAACTAAACGACGTCGTCTCGTTTAATCAGCTGATCCAGGCCATTGATCTTAATTGATCCAACGGCCCGGATCAAATCTCCTTCCCCGTATATAAGTAACCAAACACACCCAGCCCTCCTCAGAACCCCCCCTCGCCTCATCGTCTCTAACCTTAGAGACCAAACGAACCCTCCACCATGAACCGTCGTCGACCGCCCGTCGAAAATCGCCTACGGCGATGGCCGACGTCCAAACACCCCCATTTTTACACCATAGGTTCCCCACAATCTCCTCTATCCAAACCCCCAATCAGCTTTCCTCGAATCACGGTCAAACATTTCGAATCTTCATTCGAAGTTTGGTCAAAAACCCTAATCCACCCAATGATTCCCAAATTAACACCATATCACCACCCGACTACCCTCACCCCAAATCCATACCTAGTCTCCCTCGAATCTGGTTCAAACTTTTTGAATTTAAGTTCGAATGAATGAACCTTAAGAAAACTCAAATCCCGGAATTGATGCGAGTTTGGAAAATTGAGGTCGTAATCGACCTTAGTCGTGTGTTCTCAGTCGAGAACACTCGATTAAGGTTCATCTCAACTACAAATGTGAGAATTAGAGTTTTCGATTTCAAGGCAGGCTCGGGCTAGTTTTGAGGTATTTTCATGGTTCTTTTCTTTTTCATTATTTCAATTTTTCTTCTGCTTTCTTTTGTTTCATCTTTTAGTATTAGTCTTTGTTTTCTTTTGCTTCGTCTCCTCTGCCGCGTCTTAGTTTCAATACAGAAATTCATGAGTCTAGTATTAGGTTTCTCTATTTTGGTTCATGTTCGTTAATGTGCTCTAATTGCCTAATGTTTCTCTATCTGTTTTATGTCGACAATGCTTTCTGCTCTAATGTTTGTTTGAATGGTTTATGTTGAATTTTCTGGTATTTGTTGAAAATATTGGCCTGAAAAATCATATTAGCTTTTGTAAAAGGGGAATTTAAAGTCTGTTATTTTTTAAGTTTGTACAGACCTATATTTCAGTACTAGGTTTGTTGGATTTGGTTTGAGAGCTGTTGCTTGCCATGTTTGTTAATCCTTAGGAACTTGTAAAGGTTAACTGAACAAAAGGAAAAACACAGGGGGGTAGTTTGGGATTTAAAAACTTGAAAATGGTTCAGCTTGAGTATTCTATCAGTGAGTACTAATGGACCATTAAACTATTGAATTTGTTTAATAGTGATGGGTTGGATTATGTCAGATATAACATGGGATTTGATATGAATATTCTAATGCCCATATCTGCTTGAATTTAATAAGGGAAAACAGGGGTTAGTGGGGAACAAAACATACAGTAGTGGGGTTTTAGAGAATATCATGGGTGAAAAAGTTTTCTTAACTAGTTTAAGTGCTCATAAAAGCTGGAAGAGGTCAGGGGTTTTGGTATAAATACAGGCAGACCTGGAAAGAGTTAAAGGGACTTCTTAAAAAAGAATATCAGAAGTTTTAGGCATTCAGAGAGAGCTAGAGTTTTAAGGCAGTCAGTTAGTTCAATTAACATTGTTCCATAAAAAAAATCAGAAACACTACTCTATTGAAAAGTTGTAGATTGATTCTGATTTCCAGTTAAGCATTTCACATGTTCTAGTTTTAGTTTGAGTTTGGGTTTACTGAAGAGGTTTGGTGCATTTTCAAGTAGAGTTGGTGTTAGTCAAGCTAGGGTGATTAATTTTCCTGCTCGATTTGGTGTTCATGCCTTTACTGAGTTCAGTTGACGTTATTTATGGCCTGGTTATTACGGATTCCTGCTGCTAACTGCTCTTCTGTTGCTAACTTCCCCATCTATTCGTAATATTTCCAGGTATCAACTTCAATCTAGTATGAACTGTGAAGGAGTCATTGTAAATGTGATGTTGAAGAGTTGAAATTGACAAATGTAGTTGAATTAGCTTTATGAAGTCTTCCTGTTCTGTTTTCATTTCATATATGTAGGACATTTTATTTAATGGATAGCCTGTATAAAATTGGATTCATAATTGGTTGATTTGCTAATCAGATTGTCGTGTTAGCATAAAGATCAATTAATTTGTTTAAGTTATTCAAGCTAAAAGTGAAGCTCGTATTGGTTCAATGGTTATTGTCCTTCAGTCTTTGATTATTTAAATTGATTCATAGTATATTTGTTAATCATTTTAAGTGATCGTGTTTGTCCTATTACAGTTGTTAGTAGTAGTTCATCGTTTATCAATCGCGCTTAAGTAAGTATCCGGATTTAATTGGCATAGGAACTTAGAGTGATATTCTCAATGTTAATATAAGAATGTGATTAACACTTTTAATAATGCCATGATACGTTCAGCCTGGGAATGAAGCTGAATTTGAAACGTGTAATATATTTTTTTCTCACTGTGCAAACGCACGCTAGTTCACTACTGAATACATTTAGGTTAACTCGAATAGATTTCAATAAATACTTGGTTTAATTGAATTAAGATTGTGGTTTGGTTTAAATGGGCCTCAGTATTTGAACAGCCAGCCCAGGTCTTATTTTAACCATGTATTCCTCTTGGACTTGGGGCCCAGGTCTGCGAAAGGTGTCACGACCCAAAATCCACTAAGGGTCGTGGTGGCGCCGGACACCTCTGTCAGGCCAGCCAACTAACTCATCAATTAATTCCTTTTTTAATACTTTTGAAAATCTACGGGCTTTCCTTCTATTTCAGATATAATAAGCTCATTTTCCTGAATTCAAACTTAAATAAAACCAATTGGTACAAAGATTTACCGAAAACATCCCAGAAATCCGGTGTCACAAGTGCATGAGCAACTGCTGATAAAGACAAAAAAATACAACACAGCATCCGTCCGGAATACAATGGACAGAAAAGAAATATAGATACTAGAAAGGACTTTTAAGAGCTACGGGCCGCCTTGCATACTGCAGCTTACCTAGTCCCCGATTCGTCCGTGTTTCTGCGCCCAGTAGGCTGCTAATGCATCAAGTACCTGTACAACAAAAATGCACAGAAGTGTAGTATGAGTACGTAATCAACGTGTACCCAGTGAGTATCCAGCCTAATCCCGAAGGGGTAGAGACGAGATGGCCAATTCCGACACTCACTAGAGGTCAAATAGCAATATTCTATAAGTGCGGGGGAAATAATGGATTTATATAAAAGTTTAAGTTGTGAAACTAGAAAATAGGTGAACACCTCTAATAATAAATCAAGGACTTCTAAGGTTTATTCTTTATTATTTTATCAGTTCATATCAAGCCACGTAGGGCCAATTCCACATTTACGAATTTCCAAGTAATAAATAAACATGCGCAAATCACGCCGAGGTCGACGGCCCGCTCCAACAGAATGTAAATTGTGCACTGCCGAGGGTCGAGCGGCACGAACCATAGATGCATCTATTATCACCGAGGTGTTTGGCCAGTTCCATAATTAAGCACATATCCTGCTCGCGAATCATCCATGCGACGCAGGCACACATAAAGTACATGCTCAATCAGTCACATAAGAACTTATCGGGAAATATTTATTCAAATAAAACCAATTCCCCTTTAACAATTTAAGAAATGAAGTTTAATTCTTTTAGAAATTTACTTACTAATTCGATGTGAGTTAAGCAATTCAAGCTACCAATGCATTCACAATTCATCCACGTATACATGTTTATGAGTCCTAACTACCCGGACAATAGCATAATAGTAGCTACGCACGGACTCTCATCACCTCGTGCGTGCGTAGCCCCATAAATAGGAGCACATAACCATTTTATGCACCTACGGGGAAATTCCCCCTCACAGGATTAGAAAGGAGACTCACCTCGCTCCGAAGACTTGAAATCGGCATTCTACATCCTCCCGAAGGCTTGAACCAACGCACAATGCACCCAAACTAGCCAATTAACGACAAACTAATGAGAATATACTCAAATACTTATTAACAATTCATATTATACGACTTCCCAACTTCGTTTAGTGAAATGACCAAAATGCCCTCGGGCCCACGTGCCCGGAATCCGAAATTTTTCGAAGTTAAAGGTTACCCATGATCTTAGGAACTTAGATATACAATTTTTCTCCCAATCCCATACTCAAAATCGTGGCTAAAATCCAAGTATTATAATTTTCTAGGTTTTCAACCAAAACCTCAATTTTTATACTAATTTCCATGCTTAATTTCATACACAATCAATGTATTTAACTCATAATAGGTAGGGATAACATACCTTAATCCTTTATGACAAAAATCCCTCCTTGAAGCATCCCCAAAATCGCCCCAAGCCAATAAAATATGAGAGAAATGAGCCAAATCCGATCTTTTAAAACACCCCACTGCCTTCAGCATTTTTCGCTTCTGCGATGACATTTCCGCTTCTACGGATGTCGCTTCTGCGACTTCCTAACCGCTTCAGCAGTTTTGGGCTCAGCCTCCCTTTCCGCTTCTACGATCACCTCCTCCGCAGACGCGGTCCCGCTTCTGTGGAATCTGGACCGCATCTGCGATCCTCAGTTCAAAAACCGCTTCAGCGATGCCCATTCTGCAGATGCGGTTTCGCTTCTGCGGAAATTAGACCGCATATGCGGTCCTCAAATCCTTGGACCAAAATCCGCATCTGCGGCTTCCTACTCGCTTCTGGGTACCGCTTCTGCAGTCAACCAACCGCAGAAGCGAAAATACCAGCAACCAGGTCCTTCAGCCCACTTCAAAATTCCATTTTTGATCCGTTAACCACCCGGAATCCACCCGAGGCCCCCGGGACCCCAACAAAACATACCAACCAGTCCCAAAATACTTTACGGACTTGCTCGAGGCTTCAAATCATATCAAACAACGCTAAATTCATGAATTACACTTCAATTCAAGCTTTATGAACTTTGAANAACCTGTTCCAACTTCCGGAATTCGATTCCGACCCCGATATCAAAAGTCAACCCCCCGGTCAAACTCTTTAAAAACCTTCAAATTTCTATCTTTAGCCAAATGGCTTCAAAATGGTCTACGGACCTCCGAATTCACTTCCGATCGCGCCCCCAACTCCAGAATCACTATACGGAGCTATTCACAGTCTCGGAATTCCAGACAGACATTGATAACACTAAAATGCACTTCAAACCAACCTTATGAAATTTCTTCTAAAATACTAACTTCCACAATAGGCGCAAAAATGCTCCCGAGTTATTCAAAACCCAATCCGGGCATACGCCCAAGTCCGAAATCATCATACGAACCTGCTGGAACCTTCAGATCCCGATTCCGAGGTCGTTTACTTAAAATTCAAATCCTAGCTCATTCTTTCACCTTTAAGCTTTCGAAATGAGAATTCTCTTCCCAAATCAACTCTGGACTTCTTTAAATTTAATTCCGACTACGCGCACAAGTCATAATACCTGAAGTGAAGCTGTTCATGTCCTCCGACTGCTGAACGGAGCGCTGGTACTCAAAACGACCGATCGGGTTGTTACATTCTCTCCCACTTAAACATACGTTCGTCCTCGAACGTGCTGAGAACTGTGCTGGAGTAGTCTGAAATCACTGTCTAGCACCTTACGCACCTTCCCGTGCTACCAAAAACTTAGCTGAGCGCATAAGCTCGATAAATGCAGAAGATATTTCCTCTTATTCAAGCAAATAAGCTTTAGAGTCCTATTCCAACATTCGGAATCCTATGCTGGGCCTGTTTCCCATATACAATCACCATATCAATCACTTCACGCTGTACTCAAACACTATGGCATAACTTTGCTGAATTCTTACTTTGCAACACTAAATCCACAGGACCAAATTAATATTCTCTGATCAACTTAGCCAAAGTTCTACTGATTCGATGCTCCCTTTGCACCCGCTGACATATACAGGTCTCACTCTAACCTTTACCATACCGCCACGGCGGACGAGATGTACCGACATTCATAATCAATCGCCGAATCAACAAAACATCAGGCCTACATCCTGACAAGGCCTTAACCTCATTCTGAACCCAATAATGGTCTTATCTCCATAATATACCTCATATAACTCGATTGCACAGAATCCTAGATCAAGGGATCTCGTCTCATCCGATACAACTGCTCAGGCAATAAGTCACCCCAAAAATTATTTAAATCTCATATGATGCTACCATGCACTAATAGGCCACCAATCCGAACACAACACAAACAGGAAATCGAATTCTGAAATGATTTACCTAACTTCCGCCCTACTACGGGCTTTCCTTATAAGTTAGGAAGTAGGACATACAGAATTAGCATATAGAAAGCTACACTCATCATCACACTGTTGCGGCGCACAACCCGATCCACAGAGCACAACCATGGCGGCGTGCCATCCGAGCCTCACAATATAACCATAGCGGCGTGCCACCCGATCCTCACAATATAACCATGGTGGCATGCCACCCGATCCTCATAATATAACTATGGCGGCGTGCCACCCGATCCACACGATATAACCATGGCGGCGTGCCACCCGATCCACACGTAGAACTCACATATGGAGATACACATCGAGCTAACTTGCTCATTACAACAAAACATCTATCATGACTAGAGCAAACCTCCACAGTCTATAACCCAACAAGCCGAGTGCCCTTCAGACATAAATTCTCAAATTGATGACATTGCCAAAATCCTCACACTTGCTTAAATCTTTAGTCAAACAGGTGACTACATGCCACACTTACACAATCTTCCCGTGCGACACGCTCCCACAATCTTCTGAAGTAAATATCGAGTCTGCTCATTTCCAACCATCGATCGAACTATCGCTGAAAAGCGATCAAGAATCCCTAACCAGGATACAAAGTCTTTTTCACAAAACATCGATCTCCGGTGACTCTGAAGCCAATACCAATTTACTCTAATCATTCAACCCTTTCCTTGCTCATCCGAGCCTATGACATTATAGTCATTACTAAGCTGTAAACTTGATCCTCACTTCAAATTCCATACCTCTCACTGCACCCAACGTGCCGATATACGATAGACACAATTCCATCACAACCCCGGAACCATTGATAAACTAACACTTCATCATATAAAACTTTTCATTTAACTCACTTTAGGAGAATCATAGCAACACCTAGGTAACTTCCCATAACCGTAGGATATGCAAATCTGCAAGTAGTGGTCCAAGCCGCCATAAACCTTTTCGGAATCTGTTTCTACATAACGAGCCTTAGAAATAGAAGGCTTGTGGATAACATCAATTTTGGCGGCTGACAAGCCTGATACACACCATCACAAATCATACACACAACCTGATCACGCTGAATGAACTAATCACAGACCCCAACATGCCAAATTCAACTATGGCTAATCAATCCATTTCCTTAAAATTTATCCTTGAATGCTTCGGAAATAGTACCAATTCTCTTCAACACATAACACGCTCCATCTACACTCATCCCGAGTGACCTTGAACTACGTGACCATGCTGTCTCAACCCTTAGGAACCATTTCGTACTTTCCAATTGCTACATAACAAGCCAACTATCACGAAACATTCTGTGCCACTTCTCCTAAGCTGCTTTCCAAGCTTGATCCTTAACTGTACCGATAAACTCGATATCATTAGGTACCACACTTTCCCTCTTGAATTTACGAGGACCGTTACTGAGAGCCACCCGCTCTGACTTGGTCCCGAACATAATCGACTAAATAAATCTCATAACACAGGAATNCATAGCACATCCTTAACAATTTTTCTGCTCAAATTACTACTTATGATATTTTTCCGTAGCTGAGATAATCCCCTCAGTATGCTATTATCAAGAAACATCACAAGCAGCTAACCATGCAACCCAAATCATAAGCGGTGGGACACTCCCACTTAGCTTGAAGCCAGTATTACAATACTCTGGAGTTCACCATTCTCAATTTTTTTTCTACTGACATAGCCTTGCGCAATCATCTACCGCAAATTCTCGGAATTCTCATGCAAATCTCCATCTTTCATATTCAGAATCATCAGCCACCTTCGCACCAACAATCGCTGGCATTCTTGATATCTTACCGTAGAAACTCAATTTGATACTCAAAATCATTAGAACTATTCATGCGACAATTCACCTTGCTGCATATCCCGTAGAACTCTTTGCAGGAGTCTCACCAACCACGCGACTGCTACCCTGCTCACTGGAATACCCCACCTGTCGAAATTACTCCCCGACATCTTCCGGCGCTGTACATGGGGTAGCATTACTACGACATCAATAACCCATCCTGAGTTCGAGCTCACTCCCCAGCTGTAGGAGTCCATTCACTCCTCTCGGACATCAATTAAATGTGCGGCAACATCCTTCCAATTCAGGGTTATGCTACACCCTCCTCCATTTCAAGCAGCTCCTTTCCGCCATATCAATCTTCTGCCACATCATAGCCTATATTTCACATCATACCCGCAGGGTTCAATCACCAATCATTAAAATCCTCCCAATTCGATCCAAGCTCATTTTATGCGCGTAGTTATCCTACTACCAAGCCCGCATGCAACCCCCGCCACTCTCCCACTTTGGCGGGACTCGTCTCTTTAATCGGTCGCTCGACCTTGCTTCTTATACTTGGCCTCCTAGAATTTCAAACACCGCCTGGCACTTTACACATGCCTTATTCATCTCTTGTTGCTCAGTTGTTACCTTAATAAAATTTATCTTCATAGTACTTGAATCCACAATAGCTGCTAATCTTTAAGCCTTTCCGAATGCCATCTTTATCGATCCGTCAATATTAGAAATTCTGATTCGATCTTGAACCATCACACCATGCGACAACTGACAGTCGTATCTCCAATACTATTTCATAATATCCTACCATAAAGGCAAATTGTAGCAGATTACAACATCAACGAACTTGGTACGTTCCAATAGGTCCATGACACCCCATTATAGAAGAGAGCTCCACCACGCTTGCAATTACCAAGTCTCATTACTTTCACTAGCCCACATCTGACCATTTTTTATCCGACTACCTTTTTCCTCTGCCGAAAATAAAATACTGAATCCCTTGATTACACGCTGAGTAAACCTCCCTTCAATTCATTCGCTGCCCCAACACGTGGGCAAACATCCTACCATCACATTAACACTGTGAAAATAATCACTCTTGAGCATCATGGCAACCTCTGCCTAGCCTCAAGGCTCTCAGAAGATCTGTTACTGAGCTAAATAATAGAATACCCTTCCATAAAGCGACTATAATAGTCCAATTAACTATACCGGGAAAATCATCCCGCACCACATTTGTAGTGCCATTTCAATTCTTCAGATTCTCGATTTCTAGCAAGCGCTAGCGTCGCGTAAGATTGAGTAGGAAGGAATCAAAGGCATAAGACTCAAAGGAGTCGAACCGCACGATAAGGAAACCAAGAAGGGAAGAACTCCTAACAGTCCTGTAGCCTCCCGAGGATAAGTACAGACGTCTCCGTACCGATCCGCGAGACTCTACTAGACTTGCTCATGACTCGTGAGACCGACGGGAACCTAGTGCTCTGATACCACGCTGTCACGACCCAAAATCCACTAAGGGTCGTGGTGGCGCCGGACACCTCTGTCAGGCCAGCCAACTAACTCATCAATTAATTCCTCTTTTAATACTTTTGAAAATCTACGGGCTTTCTTTCTATTTCAGATATAATAAGATCATTATCCTTAATTCAAACTTAAATAAAACCAATTGGTGCAAAGATTTACCAAAAACATCCCAGAAACCCGGTGTCACAAGTGCATGAGCAACTGTTGATAAAGACAAAAAAATACAACACAGCATCCGTCCGGAATACAATGGACAGAAAAGAAATATAGATACTAGAAAGGACTTTTAAGAGCTACGGGCCGCCTTGCATACTGCAGCTCACCTAGTCCCCGAATCGCCCGTGTTTCTGCGCCCAGTAGGCTGCTAATGCATCAAGTACCTATGCAACAAAAATGCACAGAAGTGTAGTATGA
>MU670544.1:7633-21085 GCA_026770625.1 Nicotiana glauca
CCAAAAAGCATGTTATATGTGGAGTAATTGTGGGATCATTGGTGGCTTAGATTGCTTAAATCACACTAAATTAATAATTGGATTCTCTAAAAGACTTAAGCTTCGTTTCTCCCAAATTAATAAAGAGAATTGACCTTTCCTGGATATTTGCTCCATGTTGACTTCCTGACTGTTTATCTGTCTGTGTGTGTTTATTTTGGAACGGGCCGAACGCCTCGGTAGATTAATAGATGCATCTATAGGCGCGCCGCCGACCCTCGGCAAGTGCACATTTATTTCTGTTGGATCGGGCCGTCGCCTCGGTATGATTTACGCATGCTTATATTGCTGCCTGAATTTATTTAAGCTATTACATGCCTCACTATGGCTCGAGATCATATTGTTAATAATGAAAAGAAACCTTGAAAATTTCCTATGAAGGAATNCTTAGCGGCCTACTGGGCGCAATGACACAGACGATTCAGGGACTAGGTGAGTTGCAGTATGCAAGGCGACTCGTAGCTCTTTGAAGCCCCTTTCTAGTAACTGTATTTCTTTTCGGTCCATTGTATTCCGGACGTATGTTGTGTTGTATTTTATTGTCTGTATCAGTAGTTGCTCATGCACTTGTGACACCGGGTTTCTGGGATGGTTTCAGTAAATCTTTGTACCAATTGGTACTATTTAAGTTTGAATTCAAGAAATGATCTTATTGTATGTGAAACAGAAAAAAAAAACCTTAGATTTTTTAAAGGTATTAAAAGAGGGAATTAATTGGTAATCTAATTGGCTAGCCTGACAGCGGTGTCCGGCGCCACCACGACCCTTAGTGGATTTTGGGTCGTGACAATGTTGTTGAGTGGTCGGTCTTGCCTAGCAGTGTGTTGGGCTCCATCATGACCAGGGTTGGGGTCGTGACAAAATGTTTTAAACAACTCTCATTGAAACTGGAAATTTTACTAGATGTTTGGAATTTAACTGCTGATTTGAACCTTGTTATTTCCATTGAGGTTTTTATGTTATGAGATGTATATGATTTTTAAATACTCGTCATTGAACTTAGCCTTTGTTACCTTTATTACTTACTAAGTTGGCATACTCACATTACTCCATGCACTTTGTGTGCAGATTCAGATATTTCTGAATCCGATAGCGGGTGTTGATTATTTAGTGGCAGGTTCATCGGAATTAGCAAGGTAGATGTCTGGCGATCGCAACCCTACTTTCCTCCCTCATTATTTTCACTTAGTTGTATTCAGTAATTTTCCCGGCCATGTTGTTCTCGATGTTGTGAGACAATTGTAGTAGATGTTCATGACTAGTGACACCCCGATGTCGGCCTTTCTTTTCGCACTATTATTTTATTTTAAACACTTTATAAAGGCTTATTGTTAAATAGCTTTGTTTATCCTAAGAATGAAAATATTTATTGGTTTTAGGATTGTGTCGGCTAGCCTAGTTCCATGATAGGCGCCATCACGACCGGGATTATTTTGGGCTCGTGACATATATACTAGTCTTAGGGTACGCGCGTTAAGCGTGAATCAAGTATCTATATCAATATCTATAATTAAATTATCTATCTATATCTATATCTATCTATACTATATTAAAAACACGAAGGCCCTTAGCGAAATGTTGTTCGCCTTTTTTACCCTTTGAAAATAGATTTTATACTAGGAAAAATAATCATTTAATTATTTTTCTTATGTTTAAGAATTTGAAATCAACTAAAATATTGACTACTAAATATTTTCCTATTTTAGCTATGTACGAGTCCTATTTTGTACATACGTTGTATCTTTAATTTGTAAAAGCTTTATGTTTATTTCCTTATATTCTTTAATTAATTAATACTTTTAAATTTTATACAAGGAAATTGATTACTATTTTTACACAAGTCAAGATCTCCTGCTCCTAATAATTTTCTGACAAAATAAAAACAAGTTATATATTGAAAAGAATATTTCTGCTAGACTAACTGTTTTGGTGATTTTTGATCGAGTTGCATTGGTTTATTGGATATATGCTCTTTTGCACCTCTCAACGAGTGAATTCAATGCTAGAAATTTGTTCACATGAGATGATCCATGTGGTATTCATAATCTATAAACTGAGAAATACTTTTGTTCAATAAATTAGGTACTAAATTTATTGCTTCAATTTTTTGTTATCCAACTTATGAGAATATTTTTTCAATTGATATGCATTTTTACTAGCTTTTTGGTTGCAAACAGCAGGTCTTTCAGTTACTTTGCAATGCTACAGCAGAATTCACGCGCCTACAGTCAAGATATAATTCAGTTGCTTTGCAATGCTATAGTAGAATTCACGCACCTACAGTCAAGATATAAGACTTGCAAACTTAATTTACTTGATTTCCTATCTATTTTGCAATTTTGTTTTGTTTATTGGTTCCAAAATAGAATTGTAATATGCAAGTATGACTCTGGATCTATTTAGGTTTTTTGATCTATATATTTTCCAATCTAAATTTGAACTTTATATGTATGATTGTAGTTAATTTTTCTTAAAAATATTTTTTTAGATTGATTCTCAATATTTCTATATTATTTTATTGTGGTGACGTTTCTTTTGGTACAATTCTGCATTAAGTTATTTTTATGTTATTTTTCTAGATATTGTCATCCTATTTTTCCAAACTCTCTAATTAATGAAGAAAATTTATTCTGCCAAGTGCCAAATTATGAGTTTGCTTATACTAATTAGAACTTTGTTTTCGGAGTTAAGCAAACTAAAATCCGTACGTGTAAATATCATAATGGGATTCAACTTTTGTAATAGAAAGCTTTTCCTTACTAATTTATTGAAAATAATCCCTAAAGTATATTTTATTGATTAAAGAAATTCGAATAATGTGCATCTTGCTCATAAGAAGAAAAAAAAGACTGCTTAGTGTGACCATAAACTCAACGTGATGTGGGTATTTCCTTGAGAATATACTTTTGCAAATAAAAAAAAATCTCAAATATTCTAAGGATATGCATTTTTGTGCATAATTACTTTTGAAGTTGAAGTAATGCAACTATAAAACTGAAATAATTTTAAATTAAATAGATTGACTGAGGACTTTTACGGGGATTCTTTTATTAAGTTAACTAAATAGGATCAGTAGTCATAATCTTTGATATCATACACTTTTTTAAAAACTTTTATTTTATAACTTAACATATTTTAATGTATTTGTTAAAAGTTTGTACACATCGAGACGGGGTACACGTGAAACACACGCATCCTAAAACTAGCAAAAGAGAACTTGAACCCCTGTCAAAATGTTGTTTGCCGTTTTACCTTTTAAAAATTAATTTCACACTAAAAAAATAGTCATTTAATTATTTTTCTAATATTTAAAACTTCAAATTCAACTAAAATTTTACTTAAGAATTTCCTAATATTTAGGACTTCATATTCAAATATGATCAGTTTTTATAAATATCCTTTTAAAGTTTAGTACCTGGCCAATATTATATTTTTTAATTCTTAGCTTGCGAGATATGTAATACTTTTTTTTTCTCCAAATTATCAATAATTGATTACCTAAAAATATGTAATATATATGAGCAATACATGTTCGCTTTTTTCCTCTTAACTTCTTAAGAGTTTTGATTTAATTTTAACTTTAAACTTCTTAAGAGTTTTGATTTAATTTTAATTTTAAATTTCTAAAAGTCTGAAGTGATATAGTGGGAATTTAGAGATAAATTAAGCTACGGCCATACTATGTGAAATTGTAACTATAATTAATTTTTTAAACTTACGATAAACTAATATATTTGAAGCTTTTGAAATAGCTATAAATTTATCATTTGCCCCGTATAATTTTGAAAAATTAACCTCAACATTGTGAATTCTTGAAGTTTCAAAGTAGTTATTAGCAAAGTACATTCAGAATGAGTTTAGAATAGTATTAACTCTTATTTGGCATTGGATGAACGTCGAGAGAAGGGAATTTAGGCTTAGATCAATAAGAATTCAGGCAACTTTTTTACACACAAAGAGGTCCATTTGGCTTATTATAATTTGATTAACTTTGAATGAATTTTTTTTTTGTATAATGACATTATGATCGTAGAGTTTATAAAGAGATGCAAGATGAGAAACAACAATATAGCATATTTTTATTTGATATAATATAGTATTTATAACTATAAATACTATAGAACTAATTACACTATATTCATTAAGAAAATATTTAATTCAAACATATATTGTATGTGACGATACAACCGGTCGGCTTATAAATTTACGCTTCAATCCCCTATTAACTGCTTTCCCTAAGTTTATTTCTGCTATTTTGATTTATCGGGACGTTCGGTTTTGAGTTTCGGAGAGTTTTGGGACACCTAGTCCCTAAATGAGAGCTTAAGTATTGTAAAGTTCCCCGCAGTCGAAACAGTGTAAAGACGACCTCAGAATAGAAATCTGATGGTTCCGTTAGCTTCGTTAGGTGATTTTAGGGTTGGGAGCGTGTTCAAAATGTATTTTGGAGGTCCGTAGCTAATTTAGGCTTGAAATGTCGAAGTTTGAATTTTTGAAGTTTTCGGTCCGGTAGTGAGTTTTTGATCCGAGGGTCGGAATGGAATTCTGGAAGCTGCAGTAGCTCCGTCGTATCATTTGGGATGTGTGTGCAAAATTTCATGTCATTCGGACGTGGTTTGGTTAGGTTTTTGATCGAAAGCGTATTTTGATAGAATTTAAAGTTCTTAGGCTTAAATCATTGGTTAATTCGAGTTTCCGATGTTGTTGTAGGTGGTTTAAGGATTGGTACAAGTTCGAATGAGGTATTAGGTGTTGTTGGCACTTTTGGTTGAGTTTCCGGGGGGCCTCGGGATGAATTCGAACAGTTAACGGAGGAATATTTTAGAGTTGAAGTTGTGCAGCAGCTGTTCTTCTAGTATTTTTGCATCTGCGGTTTGGGAACCGCAGATGCAGAGCCGCAGAAGCGGAATTTGGGATTTTCTTCAGGTACCGCAGATGGGCTGATTTTCTACAGATGCGGAACCGCATCTGCGAGTGGTGGACCGCAGATGCGGATCTTGGCCCCTTTAGTGAAAGTTGCAGATGCGACAAGCTTTCCACATAAGCAGGATCGCAGATGCGGTCCCTTGACCGCAGATGCGGAATTTGCTGGCCAGAAATAGTTATTTCGAGGGTTTAGTTTCAAAAGTTAGAAAAATCAAATTAGAGCTCAGGAGAGGGCGATTTTGAGAGGAATTTGAAGAGGACATCATTGGGGAACGATTCTTTAACTCTTTTTAGTTATATTCCATCAATCTTTAGTTAATTTCATCATCTAATTTCGGATATTGAATGGAAAACGGGTAAAAAGTTCATAAAACTAATTATTGAGATTGAGTGGGTGTTTGACTTCCGATTTGAGAGATTTTTATATGGCTAGACTCGTGAGAGTGCGATGGTTCTGAAAATGTAAAATTTATCTGATTCTGAGATGTTGGCTTGAGGAGCATTTTGGTCATTTTTGCCTAACTTCGTGCTTTAGCTTTGAATTAAATAGTAGAATCAGTTACTTGAGATGTTATTTACAATGTGTGATTTAATTGAATAGATTTGGGCCATTTAGAGTCGAGTACTCGTGGCAAGAACGTGGTTGCTAGTTGATTTTAGCCGGTTCGAGGTAAGTATATTACCTAACCTTGTGTGGGGGACTTCCCCTTAGGATTTGAGTCTTTTTTGTTGATTGTATTCCTTATACGCGAGGTGACGAGTGCGTGCTCAAATTTATTTGTGGAAAATTGTCCTTTTTAGGCTCTTAGATCCTTGTAATCACCGAATAGGAAGTTGTTCTTGATACGAATAAGTTCCCTGTTATTAGTTTCACCTCAACATGCCTTACTTGAAATTTATCTGCCCTTTTTGGTTATTCTTGTTGCCTAAGTGACTTTTACTTGTTTAACTGTACACATTTACCCTTCTATAGTCACATTATCATTTCTAACTCCTTGTTTTTATCTAGAAAGCATTATTTTTATCTCTCGTGTAATTAAATGGTCTTAACTGGAAAGAAGTTAGATATCCTATGTTTAGTTGATATTTCCTTAATTGTAATTAATTGATTCATGATTAACTTCCTTGTTGTTGAACTGAGTATTATGGACTCGTTGTTTCGTATTATTTCTCCCTTGTTGAGTTGTTCTTATTGCGCTTAGTATTTCTCTGTTACGGTTATTCCTTACGAGTTAGTTGTACCGTCTTTTGGTGAGCGGAAATACCTGAGTTGATTCTCTTATTTTGTTCCTGTATATATTGTCATTTGTTGTGTGGTACTTGAGACTGTGATACACGAGGTTTCAGCCGTGCAGTCGTTGATACTATGATGCACGAGGTTTCTGCCGTGCGGCTGTTGGTACTGTGATGCACGAGGTCTCTGTTGTGCGGTTGTTATTGAAGGGTTGCACGAGGTCTTTGCCGTGCTATTGTTGCTATTGATGTTTTGCACATGCGGTGTAATAAGGCGGGATATGTTATTTACTTATATGTGGGTTACGCATATGGAGGAATAAGGTTGGAACATTATGATGCACGTGTAGCGAAATAAGGCGGTGCCTATTATATTATTATTTGCACGCGCGACGTAATAAGGTGGGCTATGTCAGGGGTCGATTGTAGAGAATGATGACGGCCTGTGGAGGCATTCCTATTTGTTTAATTTTGTGATTGTGAATTGTTTACCTGTATGAGCTTTACCGCTTGGAAGTTGTGAGGAAACATTCTTACATGCGGTCCGTTCTCCTTTTCATATTTACTAGTTGGTAGAATTCTTGTCAAAAATACTTGCACAAGCATACACGTAGTTGGACACCCCATTAGAGGTGAATTCCTTCCTATTTCGCTAAGGGTGGAGATACGCCCTCGTTCATCCATTATATATGTGAGAGTGGTCCTAGTTAGCCAGTTAGTGTCAGCATGACCGTAAGATTGACGGGGCACAGGATGCAAGTATTGGATTTCAGATGCTGGATTTTCGTGAGTTGTGATTTGTCAGAGATTTTTGGTAGAATTGTGGGAAGAGTTGAATAAGACCTATTGTGAACGTTATTTTAGGATATGAGTTATTGACTTGATTTCCCCTTGCTGTATTGTGATCTTATGATTTGGGTTGTGATTTTGTCATCATTTCGTATCATCATTTATTATATTATCGTTGTTACTTGTTGTCCTTTTTTCCTTATTGTGAATTGTAGCATTTTTACTCATTCATGCAGACGTTACATATCTATATATCGGTCCCATTATTCCTATGATTATATTATTTATTTTACCGGTAGGTGCCTTGACTGTTCCTCGTCACTTCTCCACCGAGGTTAGTCTTGATACTTACTGGGCACTGCCGTGGTGTGCTCATGCTACTCTTCTGCACATTTTTGTTGTGCAGATACAGGTACTCCCATTCAGTTCTGTCAACCTTGAAAGGAGGCATTTCTATAGAGACTTCGAGGTATATCTGCTACGTCCGCAGACCGAAGAGTCACTTTCTATCTTCTGTAATAAGTATAGTTCTCTCAATATTTTTCCTTTGTATAGTCATTCTTGAGTCAGAGCCTCTTATATATCCCTTAGCTTGTGATTTGTGAGATTCCGATTTTTGGGAATTTTTGTTAGCTTCTAGAGCTGTTATTGTATGTGCCAAGCGGCACCCTAAATACTGTTTATTTTACCAGTTCAGTTTTAATTATTCTCCCACAATTATGGTTATCTTCCGCATTGTTAGGCTCACCTACTCGTAAGGACTAGGTGCCATCACGACATGTTCACGGAGGGCGAACTGGGGTCTTGACAAGTTGGTATCAAAGCTCTAGGTTCATAGAAGTTACCAATCACAATCCAGTTTATTAGAGTCTCGTAGGTCGGTACAAAGACGTCTGTACTTATCTGCGAGAGGCTATGTAATCGTTAGGAAAATTCCACTTCATTTGATTCCCCCTGTTGTGCAAGATTTTTACATTCACGGTCCTAAACCTCTTTCTTCTACTCTCTCATAGATGATGAGGACACGTACTACCTGAGGTGATCAGGCACCCGTGCCCCTTGCTGCAACCGTCGGAGGTCGACGCCGGGGTAGAGGTCGAGGATGCGCACGTAGTGCAGCGAGAGCACCTGCGCGAGCTACCGCTGAGGTCCCACTAGCAGATCCAGCCGGCGTCCAGGCACCTAACACGCCTACTGCTACTACCACTCCAGCCCTTCAGGAGACTTTGGAACAGTTCATGAGTATGTACACCACTTTGGCTCAGGCAGGATTGCTTCCCGTTGCTGCAGCCACATCCCAGGCCGGGGAAGGAGCACAGAATACCACCGCCCCCATTCCTGAGCAGCGAGCGCATGTTGAGCAGGTCCCTGAGATTACTCCTGCGCCGCCTGCAGCACCAGTTCAGCCCGAGGGCATGGCAGCGACTTCCGATCAGGAGCAGATGAGGCTAGAGAGGTTCAAGAAGTATGATCCTCCGGTATTCAGTAGATTAGCATCGGACGATGCCTTGGGGTTTCTTGATGAGTGTTATCACATTCTCCGTACTATGGGTATCTCTGGATCGAGCGGGGTTTCTTTCACTACTTTCCAGCTTCGAGGGGCCGCCTACTATTGGTGGCGCACCTATGAGTTAGACAGCCCAGACGAGGCAGCTTCACTGACTTGGACCCAGTTTTCAGATATTTTCTTGAGAGAGTTTGTTCCTCAGAGCCTCACGGATGCATGGCGCACGGAGTTTAAGTATTTGCGCCAGGTTGCTATGACCGTCTCGGAGTATTTTTTCCGTTACACCAGTTTGGCTAGACATGCCCCAACCTTGGTTTCTACTGTTCGCGAAAAGGTTCGCCGGTTTATTGAGGGGCTTATTCCCAACATCAGGTCTAGTATGGCTCGTGAGTTGGAGATGGACATTCCATATCAGCAGGTGGTGAACATTACTAGGAGGATAGACGGTATACATGCTAGAGAGAGAGAGAGAGAGGGCAGGTAGGGTCACGAGAGAGAGAGTAGACGAGATCAGGAGAGAGAGTTTTAGGAGGCGAGGAGGCCTCGTAGGATGAGGAGATATACTGGTCCTTATTTTGGAGGCAGGGTGCGTTATGGTAGAGGTTTTGCGGGTCAGCCAGTTCAGTTCGCGCTTCAGACTTTGCATGGTGACTCAGAAATTCATGGGTCTTGAAGTACCCGTATCGCACAGTTCCTACCACCTCGCCAGCAGAGAGGGTGCTTTGAGTGTGGAGATACTATCCACATGGTGAGAGATTGTCCCAGACTTCGGACCTATGTGTCATAGCGAGGTATTCAGGCAGGTAGAGGGCGCCCAAGAGGGGGAGGCTCGACTCGTTGATGTGTTTCATATAGTAGGCTTGAGGCCGATGTGCCAGTTGAATGTCATTCAGGTACGTATTTGGTTTGTTATAGGGGGCACTAGCTGTAGTTCATCACAGTTTTACTTATCGGGGTGAGTTGCCTTATTTGTTGATTCCAGTTATGGGTGCATTTCATGATTTGCACTTTGTTATGTGATTATTTCGTTGGTAGGTTTTATGAGTGATAGCCGTGTCTATCATCTGTTTCTAGCTGTTGTCAAGAGTTATGAGACTAGTAGTAAATTCATGTTGTCTGTTTAGGTAGGTTTGATGTGATCTCTGAGTATTCTTGGTTACGAGCTGTGATTTTCTATGCTCCACCGATGTGAGAGCCAGCTTGTATTGTAAATTGTAGATGGAATTGATCTAGTGAGAGTCTCTAGATGGGTTTATGTGTGCCCTACTTGTGATTCAGTATTGAAGGCGGGACACTCGTGATTTCAGGTGATTTGATATGTTGAGATTGGGCTGTGTACTGCGGTGAGAGTTATATCAATATAAGATCCTTGTGAGTCTTTTATATGCTTTCATTCTTTCTTGTTAGATGTTTTTGTCAATTTGTGTTTTAGAAGAAATTGTGCTCATTTGATTTGTTTGTTAGTTCCCTTGTGTGTTTTTCCTTCCTACATTCATTCATTTTCGTTCTATGTTTCTTGAGTTCTAGTTGTGGGGTGTGTGCCCGTTGGTATTAGCTGAGAATTGGTTATTCGAGTATTTTGCTATGTAGTTTTTGTGGTTATTGTATCATTGCCAGTGTTGTGGAGGTTTGAACGGAGTTCCTATTGAATATGAGGCTTATGGCTGGTACGGATTAGATCTCAGGAAAGTATTGCTATCAAAAATGTTATTGTGGGCCTATGTGTGATATGTCATGTTGTATGGTTGTACCCTGTGTGTGTTGGCTTGTATTGAAGTAGCTGGTTGAGATTGATACCAGATATGGATTTAGGATCGGGCCTTTTGGAAATGGATGGAAGGTGAGAATTCTAGCTTGGAGGCTTATTGGTATTGCTAGAAAGGCTAAATTTCAGTTGAGATGGTATCGTCATGCTTAAGTGGATTGGGGTGATGTGGGATCACCCGCGGGTGTATGTTGGCAGTGCGCACTCAGTGACTTGAGGACTTCAGGTATGTCTCTCTGCTCGTTCGAGGACGAATGAATGTTTAAGTGTAGGAAGATATGATGACCTGGACGGTCGTCTTAAGAATTTATGCCCCAATCCCCTTAGTTCATTTCTGCTATTTTGGTTTGCCGGGATGTTCGATTTTGAGTTTTGGAGAATTTTTGGGGCACCTAGTCCCTAAATGAGAGTTTAAGTGTTGGAAAGTTTCCCGCAGTTGGAACAGTGTGAAGACATCCTCGGAATGGAAATTTGATGGTTCCGTTAGCTTCGTTAGGTGATTTCGGGGTTGGGAGCGTGTTCAGAATGTATTTTGGAGGTCTGTAGCTAATTTAGGCTTGAAATGCCGAAGTTTGAATTTTTGAAGTTTCCGGTCCGGTAGTGAGTTTTTGATCCGAGGGTCAGAATGGAATTCTGGAAGCTGTAATAGCTTCGTCGAATCATTTGGGATATGTGTGCAAAATTTCAGGTTATTCGGACTTGATTTGGTTAGGTTTTTGATCGAAAGCGTTTTTGATAGAATTTGAAGTTCTTAGGCTTAAATCATTGGTTAGTTCGAGATTCCGATGTTGTTTTAGGTGGTTTAAGGATTGGTACAAGTTTGAATGAGGTATTAGGTGTTGTTGGTACTTTTGGTTGAGTTCCTGGGGGGCCTCGGGATGAATTCGGATGGTTAATGGAGGAATATTTTGGAGTTAAAGTTGTGCAACAACTGCTCTTCTGGTATTTTTGCATCTGCGGTCTGGGAACCGCAGATGCGGAGCAGCAGAAGCGGCGTAGAGGTCCGCAGAAGTGGAATTTTGGATTTTCTTCATGTACCGCAGATGTAGTTGATTTTCCGTAGATGCGGAACCGCATCTGCGAGTAGTGGACCGCAGATGCGGATCTTGGCCCCTTTAGTGAAAGTCGCAGATGCGACAAGCTTTCCGCGGAAGCGGGACCGCAGATGCGGTCCCTTGACTGCAAATGCGGAATTTGCTGGCTAGAAATAGTTATTTCGAGGGTTTAGTTTCAAAAATTAGAAAAATAAAATTGGAGCTCGGGAGAGGGCGATTTTGAGAGGGATTTGAAGAGGAGTTCATTGGGTAACGATTCTTTAACCCTTTTTAGTTATATTCCATCAATCTTTAGTTAATTTCATCATCTAATTTCGGATATTGAATGGAAAATAGATAAAAACTTCATAGATCTAATTATCGAGATTTGAGTGGGTGTTTGACCTTTGATTTGAGAGATTTTTATATGGCTAGACTCGTGAGAGTGCGAGGGTTCTGAAAATGTAAAATTTATCCGATTCCGAGATGTTGGCCTGAGGGAAATTTTGGTCATTTTGCCTAATTTCGCACTTTAGCTTTGAATTAAATAGTAGAATCAGTTGCTTGAGATGTTATTTACAATGTGTGATTTAATTGAATAGATTTGGGCCATTTAGAGTCGAGTAATTATGGCAAGAACGTGGTTGCTAGTTAGCCGGTTCGAGGTAAGTATCTTACCTAACCTTGTGTGGGGGACTTCCCCTTAGGATTTGAGTCTTCTTTGTTGATTGTATTCCTTGTACGCGAGGTGACGAGTGCTTGCTCGGATTTATTTATGGAAAATTTCCCCTTTTAGGCTCTTAGGTCCTTGTAATCACCGAATAGGAAGTTGTTCTTGATACGGTTAAGTTTCCTATTATTAGTTTCACCTCAACATGACTTACTTGGAATTTATCTGCCCTTTTTGGTTATTCTTGTTGTCTACGTGACTTTTACTTGTTTAGTTGTAGACATTTACCCTTCTATAGTCATATTATCATTCCTACCTGCTTGTTTTTATCTGGAAAGCATTATTTCTATCTCTCGTGTAATTAATTGGTCTTAATTGGAAAGAAGTTAGATATCCTATGTTTAGTTGATATTTCATTAATTGTAATTAATTGATTCATGATTAACTTCCTTGTTGTTGAACTGATTATTATGGAATTGTTGTTTCATATTATTTCTCCCTTGTTGAGTTGTTCTTATTGCGCTTAGTATTTCTCTATTACGATTATTCCTTACGAGTTAGTTGTACCGTCTTTTGGTGAGCGGAAACACCTGAGTTGATTCTCTTGTTTTGTTCCTATATATATTGTCATTTGTTGTGTGGTACTTGAGACTGTGATGCACGAGGTTTCTGCCGTGCGGTCGTTGATACTATGATGCATGAGGTTTCTGCCGTGCGGCTGTTGGTACTGTGATGCACGAGGTCTCTGTCGTACGGTTGTTGTTGAAGGGTTGCACGAAGTCTTTACCGTGCTATTGTTGCTATTGATGTTTTGCACATGCGGTATAATAAGGCGGGATATGTTATATGCTTATATGTGGGTTGCTCATGTGGCGGAATAAGGTGGGAACATTGTGATGTACGTGTGGCAAAATAAGGCGGTGCCTATTATATTATTATTTGCACGCGTGGCGTAATAAGGTGGGTTATGTCAGAGGTCGATTATAGAGAATGGTGATGGCCTGTGAAGGTATTCCTATTTGTTTAATTTTGTAATTGTGGATTGTTTAACTGTATGAGCTTTACCGCTTGGAAGTTGTGAGGAAACATCCGTACATGCGGTCCGTTCTCCTTTTCATGTTTACTAGTTGATAGAATTCTTATCAAAAACACTTGCACAAGCATACACGTAGTTGGAAACCCCATTAGAGGTAAATTCCTTACGATTTTGCTAAGGGTGGAGATACGCCCTCGTTCATCCATTATTTATGTGAGAGCGGTCCTAGTTAGCTAGTTAGTGTCAGCATGATCGTGAGATTGATGGGGCACATGATGCCAAGTGTTGGATTTCAGATGCTGGGTTTTCGTGAGTTGTGATTTGTCAGATATTTTTGGTAGAATTGTGGGAAGAGTTGAATAAGATCTATTGTGAACGTCATTGTAGGATATGAGTTATTGACTTGTTTTCCCCTTGCTGTGTTGTGACCTTAGGATTTGGATTGTGATTCTG